>JAMPIV010009509.1:0-114029 GCA_024509875.1 Oreohelix idahoensis | reverse complement strand
TTTTTTATCACTTGTCGGCTCCTTATTAAGTCAGCCCTAGATTCTTTTTGGAAGAAACCAGTGTCCGTGACCATGGGATCTAGCTCCAGTCTTCCTATACATCAACTTGTTTTTCATGTAAAAGTCTCCCTTGCCTGGAGTTGTATGACAAGTTGACAATTTTCTGAAACAAGGCTTGAGTGTTTTATCCCCAGCCTGTGCCTTCCTCATCTCTTCTGGAGTGGTATCTAACATAATATCCTCATCCTGTCTTGAGGTCGACCTGACCTGAAGGGTTGCCATATACACAGGTTTCCTTCTGCAACGGTCAGTGTCATGATTGTCCATCTGACAATTCTTACACCACCTTTTTCCTTGGTTGAAAGATTTTCTTTCATCATATTTCCTTTCATCGAATTGTGGGAATTTATTTTTATTTTCATACCGTGGCCTATCAAATTGGTGCTTACCTTTATTTTGATCCTAGGGATCAAAATTTATTAAAGTTCTGTGGTGCCCTAAAGTTATCCACTTGTTTCTTTTTATTACCTGTTACCTCTGCTTGAGCTGCTTGATACCTTTCAGCAACATTTAGCAACTCACCCAGCCTCTCTGCACCTTGTTCCATGAGAAACTTTCTCAGGTCTGGAGCCATGGACTCTCTTAATTGCTCTCTAAGGACCATTTCCTTAAGATCTTGGGTTTTCCCCAGAGAAGTCCATTTCTCCAAGTATGTCTCTATTCGTGCAGAGAACTGGTGATAGGTTTCACCTGACAGTAGTTTAGCATTCCTAAATTTTTTTCTATAAAATTCTGCATTCTTTTCATACCTTAACAAAAGAGCCTGCTTTAGCATGTCATAATTTTCCTGATCACCTCTGCTCATTTTTGCAAAAACTTCATAAGCTGCCCCACGAAGTCCCTGAGATAACTTTAAGCTCCACCTTTCTCTCTCTAACCCATACGTGGTAGCTAATAGTTCATACCTATTTATATAGCTCTCAATATCATCGTCTTTCTCAACAAAATGATCTAAATGAAAATTCATAGCTGAGGTTGAGGCTCCTTGAGTAACCGTAGCATCAGAGGCAAAGGGACTGGCACCATTTTCAGGAGCATGGCCTTGAAACTCAAACTCCCTTAGTCGTAACTCATGTTCCCTTTGTAATCTTTTATCTTCTGCTTCCCTTTCTGCAGCTAATTTCCTCTCTTCCCTTTCTGCAGCCTGTCTTCTTTCCTCGGCTTCTCTTTCTGTAGCTAATCTTTTGTCTTCTCTTTCTGCTTCCAATTTCTTAGCCTCTTTGTCAGCCTCAATCTGCAACCTCTTAGTCTCAGCCTCAGCTTGCAACCTCTTAGTCTCAGCCTCAGCCTCAAATTGCAACCTCTTAGTCTCAGCCTCTAACTTTCTTCGGCCTCTTTTTCTAATCTTCTTTCTTCGCGTTCAATAAATTTGTCACATTCCGTAGTGACATAGGCAACCATAACTTGCCCATCTAATCCTAACTCTTTTGCAGTCTGTACAGCAGCAGATCGAAACTTGGCCAGGTCCGCCATTGTCTATCAGGTAAATTTCTACAATGTCTAACCAACAATTTAATCTCTAAATATATCTAATGGACAACACAGGCACGTGAGCTCAACCTTATTTAATTCCACCCAAGGATACCTTTTAATTCTTATATTCCCTGAAGTGAATTACCCCCAATATTTTTAATAGGGAAAGATTCAAAATCCCAAGAGCGAGACCCCAATATATGTGGTGAAGTGGGTGTTATAAATATTTATAGGGGACTTAGTGTACTGACTGAGATCAGCTGTGAAGGTATCTATATCTATTAAGAGTAGTGTATTATAGATAACCTTACTTGCTACCACATATCTATATATCTCAGTCAGAATTATTCTGGAATAGTGTGATGACTACGTTATGTGTCTAGGGTATGTGTATGATGAAGTGTAAGTCACAACAACAGACAGATAAACAATTTAATTTAATCCACTACTCTTGACAACACTGTGACACTCACATACATATAACACTCTATGAGAATATCTTAAGGAGTCACTGATAACTTTTCAAATAACAATATGTATTCATTTTTGTCATAAAGGTATATGTGTCCTGATTCAAATACAAAGGAACCAGGAATCACAATCAATTTTAATTACAAGTATATGTACAGACTTTATCAATATGAATATTGTAGTGACATATATTATTAAAAATATCCTATGTGTGTCAGTTGTGTAGTAGTAATATGAGGTAATACTGGTTTTGTTTTGTTCAAGCTCTGTTGGTATTTGTCATCATGACTTCAATAGTTTGTCTTTTGGGACTAGTATTTGAGATGTTCTCAGTTCCTGATATTAAGACAATTAAATTCCCCTCTGAATGTTATTTTTACAAAGTCATTTCAAGATGAGGGGACATAATGTTGAGCTCAGCTGGCCAAATCAGCTTATCTTGCGTGATGGCGGCAGGAAGGGACTCCTCTGCTCGAATTCTCCCCTGGGCTCTGGAGACACCTCACTGATAGCTAAAAAGACCAAGGAGTATGCTGTCCGACTCTGGATTCAGCAAAGCTCTGACCAGGTGCTGCTCAGTACCATCAAGACCACGGTCCCTGAAATCAAGAAGGATGTACCTTCTACTTCATAACTAACTTATACTCTCTTTTTACACTGATCACAATACATCACAAACATTGAGTTCAGAGCGTTAGGCCAACTGTCAGCTTCATCTGAAATACTTTATACCAGTATTACCTCCTTAATGGTTACCACGCCTCTGCACTTCCAGCATTATTTCTTTCTAGTCAATCATCCAGGTGTCAGTGTACTATTTGGCCATTCCATGCCGTTTTACTTTCCTCCGACACCCTCTGTTCAGGCTGGAGCATTATAGGCTTTATCTCCTGTTTGCCACTGAACTACACATATATATACAGGCATAAATTAACAATTCACATTCAATTTTCATTAAAAGATACTGAATGGTTCAAGCTTACCACAATTCATAGAATAAACACAGATACGTTGATTAGCAATGAATTCTGGCACAATTACTGGCACAAATTCCCATCTGCTTATGTTCCAGGCTTTTATTTTAGCAAAAATGTGAGCTGGCTTCAACGCACTGTTGCTTTATCAAGATTATTTGCACTAGTGGTCTCGAACTAACGCTCCTAAGTTGGTATATCAGCGAGTCTAGCCAATGAGGCCACGTTTCGACAAGTGTTTGAAAAAATGTTACCTTTCTATGTCTCCCTAACAACCAAGATAGTATTTATAGCCCGACCAATCGTGGTTAGTTTTTCATTTGTTGCGCTCCAATCAATTTGGAGTTTACATGGTAGGCTATTTATGTAACGTAAGATTTTTTTCAAACACGTTATAAAAAAATTTTATGAGCAGAAATGATTTTTTGTTGTCAGGCATCCCCACTATTTTATTTTGGTTATAATTTATTAATTCCTGGACTATTTGCGTAACGTTTTACATATTCTTTGTCAGCAAGCCCTAAGGAACCCAAATATCCAAATTTAAAAGAGCTACGTGGCTGCGTTCAAAATATGTATTTTCTACCTCCTGTTTCGAAGATGTGCTGTCTGGGAACTGTTATGTTTTCAACCGTAAACCCATTTTATATCTTCTGTAAGCGAGTCTTTATGATTTTAAAAAAAGTCTGAGTGTGGTAGTGATGTTAGTCTTGAAAACGCGGTGATGGATGGCTCAGCATTTGTGTATCGCGCGACGCGTGTTGCATGCGTTCCTGATTTTCAGCCCTCCCTCTCTCTTTATCCTTTAGTCCATCTGTTCGTTCGTTTTGGTAACGCAGTGTAGAAAAAGACATGAATGGAATTTAAAATTTAGGTCAACTTGCATATTTCAAGGTTTTTCTTAGAAAGGCAGCACATTTTATTGTGTGTTTGGGAAACGCGTGTATGTTGCAGAAGGCCTATATTTAACGTGGAAACGTTACAATTTGCAGACGAAGCATAAAACAAAGGGGATTTCGAGTACTGTCATTGTGACAGCACTGTTCTTTACCATTCTTCTTCCTTTATTTATTATATGTATTTATTAGGCTTTATATTTACCTAATAATTTATATATGTGAATTAGAATATTCCACGACAAGTAGGAATGCACCTTTTCAACATTTCTCTTCCTACCGGTTGTTAATTACACTATGAATACAACCAAATAAACCACCAGACTCTAGCAAAGCAGCTAGATGAATTTGGCCTTAGCTCTGACACCGTTGTCATATTCAATAACCTAAACGTGATACACGACTTAATGTGAACACAGAATGAAAAGTCACAACAACTGTATCGGAATATCCACAGTGAAGAAGCAAGGGCCGAGAGAACGAAATGCGGCCAAAAATGTAAACTCACTACACGAGTATAATTGAAAGAAAAATTATATCAAAATAAGGATACAGAAGACAAGAAGGGATCTCAGTGAATTGGATAATACATGGGAACCATAGGGCAGAAAACGTCAAAAATAAGAATCCCCAACTCACATGTCAGTGCTGTACATTTGTATAGTGTCGTAAATTTATTTTGAGAGAAAAGAGTCGTAGAAATAGTGGTCCGGTTTAGAGTGGAAAATGATGATGGAAAGCTCAGTGATAGAAAATGTAGAGATTTAATAGTTACTTCACAGCGTGCTGGAGGAGAGTAAAGACAGACTTATTTACGACAAATCGTGTCTCTCAATCTTCTCTTTCACTCTCCTGGTCAAACAATTATTTGCCAGTTTTCCAGACTCGCATCTGCGCGCTCACCGATTTGGTGTTTTCAAACACACACACGACGTTGATACAAACTATATTAAACGAATAGGGGAAAAGTTGGGCTTTGGGTATATCCAACACACAGAACTAAATGAGTTTAGGTGATTTTATTCACTTTAAACATCAATCACTAAAAATATCAGATATTACATAAATTATCATAAGTACACAAATGCAAATAACAAGTTTGGGAGGGGGTGAAGAAGATTGGTATCGACTAAGCCCTTCCCGCTCATTAGACAAAGACAAACCCAGTCCAGAGATAGATAATATCAGGAACACGGGTACGTTAACCTAACAGTAAAGTTAATTACTCTGAAAGAGGTGTTACCAAGTTAGGTATAAGTGATAGAAAAAAAAACCTGTTCTTCCCAGCTGTTCTTCCCTTTACTAAGCAAATGGAAAGGAGGTGGTTTTAAACAGAGTTAACAAATTATCAACTATCCCAATTAAAGGAACAATGTAGGGTATACAGAAAAGATATATGTTACCAGGTAAGCAAGTTAACAAAATGGTCACACAAAAGAATTAATTTCCTGTCATTCATACACGCGCTAGCAAAGGCCTTCACTCATCTTGCTCTCACTTACCGATTGTGAAAAAATCTTGCACTCCATAGAATAACACAACAGCAGTTACACCTCAACTAAATGTATGAGTGTTTGTTCAAGTTCTAGCCCCAGATTATCGGTAGGCGGTCAGCACATAAAAGGGTCCCGTAATCGCTGGAAAATGAATCTGTAGTTGTGTCTCTTTTCTTAATAACAGTTTCTATGGGAGGGCACGGTCTCTGATACCGGGGTGAGGATGGTGTGGTCTATTTGACTATGCCGCGGATAATAAAATTCTTACGCGTGCTGGTACACTTTATCCGTGAGGTATGGTTTAAGTCCAGTGAGAAAACTAGTCACATCACTGTTCAGGAAATTATGAATTATCTCTCTGTGTCAGTAAACTAACAAAGCTCGGGCCAGTGTTCTTCTTCCCGTTACGACTTAAGTTGTTTTGATGTGCGTTAAATTTGTCTTTTGGGTGGTGCTTTCTTTGCTATAAGTTAGATAGCGGAATTCCAAACAAGAATCGCCTCAAAGATTAAAAATTTACACAGTCCTCAACAAGTTCTGCGTCAGGGGAACTCTACACACTGTTTATGCTTTGCTTTGCTTAGATTGATTTCTTTATTGCTTTCTTAATGCTGGGATCGCACAGGTTTACGATCACTCTGTATGAAAGAAAAAAAAGTCATGTAATATACCGAAAACAAATAACCTCCTATGGCGCGATGAATTTCCCGTTAAGCCTATAATACACTCTAGAGTATTTAATTATGTATTTAATAAACACTGCGCGAATTCTAGTGGTTAAAAACCCACATCTATAAAACTAGGACTTAACTGAATTTATTAATTATAAATTCCTTCGCGACTTTAAAAGTTAATTTAAGCATCTATTATCTTTTGAAATAATATAATAGATAGATCATTATATTTAAAACTGGAACTCTTGAGATGGTTTAATTAAATAGATTTAAATTAACACAAAATCCCTTGAAATAGAATGACTGAGCTAGACCACTGATCACTTTACACAATATATATTTTACCGCTTTGCACAGAAATAGAAATCACTGCAAATATATATAAAATCCAGGGGAAAATCTATAACAAGATTTCAATAAAGCTAGTGCTTCTGTAAAGGTCTGGCCAGCGAGTGATAACGTGTCTAGTTCTTCATGGTCTATTTAGCTAAAATGGAATGTAAGTTGAGTGGGACATGATAAACTTGACAACTTATTTGATCTCACGAACTTTTGGGGATCTGACCGCCAAATCAAGAGAAAAAGCCGCCCCCTGGTCTTCGTATCCGCTCGCTGCTGCCCGTTTTGCTTTCCCCCGTTCGCTCGGTTCCTCGATTGACACCGAGACGCGAAATTAGCGGCAAGCAACTGCGTCTCGTATCAGGGAAAACTACTGTCTTTGATAGCGCCGATAGTCTCCCCTAAGATCCCTCGGTCTGTCTCTTGATCTCGTCGCTGTATCCTACATGAGTCCCGGTGGAATGCGTTCTGGCAAACGAAAAGTTACAACAAATGTTCAGGGGTTCTAATGTTATGAAAAGCTAAAGGTCCCTTTAAATCATCCATCATATCAGGGAAAATTCACTAGTCAAACTAGACGTACGTCACAATCGTCCCCACTTTTTGACAATGGAGGTGACCTGATTGGTGATTTTAGGATGAGTGGTATCTTCAGTTTGCTCTTCTTCCTCTGTAGACCAGTTTCTACTCAGAAAATCAGCCCCGACATTCTGTCTTCCCGGAATATATTCCACTTTGAAAGAATAGACGCTTAGAAGGAGGGCCCAACGCATGATCCTAGCGTTAAATTCTTTATTGGCACCAAGAAATGCTAACGGAGCGTGGTCTGTTTGCACCGTGAACGATGTACCATAAAGAAACTCATGATGGCGTCTGATACCGTCAATCAGAGCAAGACATTCCCTTTCAACTACGCTGTAGTTCCGTTCCGCTTTATTTAATTTCCGACTGCCATAGGCAACTGGAAATAGCATGTTCAGGTCACTGTCATCGGCTTGAAGCAGTGTTGACCCGATGCCCTGACCTGACGCGTCGACTCTCAGTACAAAAGGTTTCTTGAGGTCAGGCAACCTCAAAATGGGGTATGCAGACAACTGTCCTTTCAAAGTGCTATATGCGTGTTCGCACTTTTGATCCCATATGACCTTATCAGGACAACCTTTCTTTGTGAGGTCAGTCAGAGGTGCCGTCAGTCCGTTGAAGTTCTGGATGTACTTCTGATAGTATGCACATAGCGATATGAAGGAACGTACGTCTTTCTTCGTTCGGGGTCTTTTTGCTGCAGCTATTTTCTCCACGTTCTTCTTAATAGGCCAACTGCATCCGTGAGAAATAGTGTGCCCCAGGAAGTCTAACTGTTCAAACCCGATGAGACATTTGCTAGGTCTGGCTGTGAGACCCGTTTCCTGTAGTCTCCTGAGGAGCATAGCAACCGTAGCAATATGTTCTTCATAGGTTTCCGATGCAATTAAGATGTCATCCATGAAATTATGGATATGGGGACTTTGCAAAGGTTGTAGAAGCTTCCTCATCATCCTGGTGAACACTCCTGGTGCGTTATGCAAACCGAACGGCATCACGTTAAATGTGTAATGTCCTTCACTAGTGGTGAAAGCTAACAAAGGTTTAATTTCCTCCTTGACTGTTATTTGATAATAACCTTTGCTGAGGTCAATCTTGGAGAAGATCTTTGCTTTGCTGAGCTTGGTGAACAACTCAGAAACAGTTTGGAGAGGTTCGGGCTGGAATTCCGTTACAGCGTTTAGCAACCTGTAATCAATGCACAGCCGAACTTCCTTATTGGGCTTCTGCAACAGCACTACACTCGAGCTGTAAGGAGATTTAAAGAACTCACTGATAATTCCTGCCTGACGCAGCTTGTCTATTTCTCCGCGAAGTGCATCAGCTTTAGCGTACGGGATGGGGTAAACTCTGGTTTGAACAGGGGTCTCGTTTGTTAATTTCATATCAAATTCAATGAGATTTGTTCGACCAGGTACATCCGTTAAGACTGCACTGTACTGTTTTAGTAGAGCCCTAGTTTCTGTTTGTTGTTCTGGTGAGAGATTGTCGCCGAACTTGACATCTTTAAAGGATTCTGTGGGTTGCAGTGGATACTCCATGCAACCATCATCATCTTCCTCGTCTTCCGTTGCTATGGCGACAGCCAGGAGATGCTCGGAGGATGGCACCGGTCTTTCCAAATATTTCTTTAGCAGATTTATGTGGAAGACCTTCTCCTTTCCTTTGATGGAGATCTTGTAGTTGGTACGTGAGATCTCTTTAAGGACTGTAAACGGTCCTTGCCATCCGATGCGAAGTTTATTGCTTCCGGTTGGAAGTAGCAATAGGACTTTCTCCCCTGGTTGTAGTTCTCTCTCTTTTGCAGCTTTGTTGTATCTTTTAGTAATTTTAGCGCGGGCTTTCTTAAGGTTGGTAGTAGCTAGATCCCATCCTAGCTTTAGCCTTTCCTTAGGCTCAGATACATACTTGCTTGCAGAGAGGACTGTCTCGTCAGCCTTCTGGTCTGTCAGGGACCGAAGTAAGGCTTCTAGTGGCCCCTTAATAGGTCTGCCAAATAAAAGTGTAGCTGGCGCAAAACCCGTAGACGCTTGGGGTACCTCTCGGTAGGCGAATAAGGCAGCCGATATATATTGGTCCCAGTCTTCCGGTTTCTCCTGACCCAGCTTACGTAACATCATGGTGAGGGTACCGTTAAAACGTTCCACGAGCCCATTTCCGGCCGGATGGTAGGGACTTGTGTGGATATTGTTTGGCCCTCAAGATCTTAAAGATCTCCTCCATTAACAGGCTACGGAATTGGGATCCATTGTCCGTCAAAACTTGTTGAGGGAATCCCAACCGTGTAAGAATTTGCACAAGGGCTTCTGCGACATGCTTGGAATTAGTGCATGGTAGCGGTACGGCTTCGGCCCACATAGTGCAAGTGTCAACTAAGGTCAGGATGAACCTGTTCCTTCTTTTGGTCTTTTCCAGAGGACCAATAATGTCGACAGCAACCCGTTCAAATGGAGTCCCTACTATTGGCATTTGCCCCATAGGTACTGGGGGTGTCAAGTGCTTGGGTGCTACCCGTTGGCACTGGGCGCAGGATTTCACATACCTGACAATGTCAGAGTTCATTCCTGGCCACCAATAGTGGTTTTGTATTCGCTGAATAGTGGCGTTTTGTCCCATGTGTCCGCTAAAGGGAAGAGAGTGCCCCATTTCTAAGATCTGGTTTCTGTACTGCGTCGGTACTAGGAGCTGGTTATTCCCCGTGTCCGGGTTGCCCGTTCTACGATACAATACACCATCCTTAGAAAGATGTCTCCGTTGTGTCTGGGGTCCTTAGCCATGGGCAGTTTTTTAAAGCAGGGCGCCAGAGTAGGGTCCTTTTGTTGCGCCTCCTTCAGTTCATTCGGCAACAAGTTTGGCGCAGGCTCCCTCTCCTTCTTGGCTTGCCCTCTTGTGGTTACCGCTGCCACAATCGGCTCCTTAGGTCTCCCAATGAACACATATCTACATCCCAGGATAACTGGGTAGATCGGATCATCCATTATGGCCGCTTTAATAACTCCTCTGACAAAGTCAGAGTGTATTTCTACCAGTGCGATAGGAAGCGTCCTGGGTGCATCACTCCTGAAAACTCCACTAAGTTTGACGGTTTCCTCTGTCTCCTGACCGGGTTTGACTAGGTGCCTAGCGACAATGCCATCAAAACTTAATCCAGTGTCAAAAAGACAAGTAGTAGAGGTACCGTTCAAAATTACAGTTCCTCGAGTTGAGGGTCGGTCCCCCTCAGGTTGAGAATCACTGACATTGACTCTACCTTTCGAGGCTGTATGCAAACATCCAATGCGGTTTGCACCGGTTTGTTTGCCCTGATCAGACGTTCCTGGTGTAGGGGTCTTCCCTTTTCCTTGACCTTGGTGGCCGCGCTGCCACGTAGGCTTGTTGGGTTGATCAGAATTGTCGTTGGGGGGGTATCGGGTTTTGTAGAATTTCGATTTTTCCTGGGGAGGTTTCTGGGTATTGTTATCTCGTTGGTTATAATGTTGAGAGGAAGTGGAAGAATAGGATGCCTGCTCTAGATTCTGTTTTCGAGATGGCTCATCGGTGGGTTTACGTTTAGTGCTGGGAAGTTCGGCCATTGCATTGCTATAGCGTTCGGCTTTATTGAGTATGTCTTCAAGCCTGACTGCCCCCTGTTCCGCCAAAAATCTACGTGTTTCATTCGACAAAGTGGATTTTATCTGCTCCACAAGAACAAGTTCGAGGAGTCCCTCATATGAAAGAGGTAGGTCAGATAATTCAATGCACTTTGTCAGATAACCCGTGAGACGTGAAGAGAACTGTGGAAATGTTTCCGTGCTCTCTTTTCGGCTGTTTCTGAACAACTGCAGAAACTTTCGGGCAGTCATCTCAAACTGCTGTAGTAAGGCCTTTTTTCAACATGTCGTAATCATGTTGATTCGGTCCCAGCTTTGTGTACACGTCATAAGCATTGCCTTTCAGTGACGTTGAAAGTTTGAGCGCCCAGCGGGTACTCTCTAACCCATAAAGATTCGCGAGTCTCTCGAATTTTTCTAGGTAGCTGTCAATTTTTTTCGTTAGGGCTAGGAAAAGATTCTAAAGAAAACGACATAGCAGTTAATTGGGCAGATTGAGTACTGGAGAGGTCCATTGATTGAGACTGGGGCGAAGACGGCTCTCCGTTAGTCGAAGTAGAGGCGCCCCGACTCTCTAGAGCCTTAAGCGCCAGTTGATGCTGTCTTTCCTTGTCTCTCTCTCTCTCTCACTCTGCGAGTTTCCATCTCTGCTTCAATTTTCTTCTGTTCCAAAAGACGTTCTTCCGCTTCTTTCTTATCTGCCCTCTCCTGGGCTTCTCTCCTCTCTGTTCTTTCTTTCTCTTCCTTCCTCTCAGCTTCTGCTCTCTGTTGCTCCGCCTTCCTCTCAGCTTCGGCTCTCTGTTGCTCCGCGTCATATATTTCCAATTCCTGGTTAATAAACGCGTTTGCAGCTTCTGCATCTAATCTTGCCTCTTTCGCTTCCAGCCTCAAGATGGACCTCATCTTTATCCTCTCTGCCATTGTTAAAGAATAAGATGAAGTATGCTTAGAGAACTAGTAAGAAGAAACGCGAAAGGGAGGAACTCTGAACCGCTACGAGAAAAAAACACAAGTACAAATTTACCTGTGTTACCTCCTACCTGTACTGTGCAAACTTATCGCTGCTATTATCTGGCAATTAAGGCTCTAAACGCAAGCGACTATGCCACTAAATGGTAAGTTACACTGGAAAAGAATCTACTATTACTAACAGTAGAGAAAAATTTATATTAAAACAATTTAAAAGGAAAAAAAAAAAATTGTCCCCTAAATTTTTAATCTCTGACAACAAACTCCGTCCCTAAAGTCAATTATTGAGATGAGACGTTGTTAACTTAATTTTTTAAAATCAGAACAATCCGTCTTTAGCTAAGCTCAACTCTTTTTGACTTCAAAAACCTTTGTGACTGTAAAACAATCACGCAATCCCAGCAACTCTTATAAAGAAAGCAATTGAATTATCTCCGCCAGAGGATAATAAAATAGCCAATATATTTGTTTGTCTGTACTTTCTACTGCTGTGGAGAGAAAACAACCTGTAAATATGCTGTGTGGACAACCCAAATACTTAAAGAACGTTTGTCTAGGGGTGTAATTATTTATTTATTTCCCTAATTCACAAAGACAAATCATTCACACTCTACCTAGTTAGACCCAAACTAAATCAGACTCAAAATATCTTTAACCCGGCTATACGATTGCCTCAAATGTAGCTCAAGATCCCAGAACCAGCCCACAAATATGTGTGCATCAAATGTATCTCAAAATTATCCCAGACGAGCCGGCCAAATATTGTCGTAAATTTATTTTGAGAGAAAAGAGTCGTAGAAATAGTGGTCCGGTTTAGAGTGGAAATGATGATGGAAAGCTCAGTGATAGAAAATGTAGAGATTTAATAGTTACTTCACAGCGTGCTGGAGGAGAGTAAAGACAGACTTATTTACGACAAATCGTGTCTCTCAATCTTCTCTTTCACTCTCCTGGTCAAACAATTATTTGCCAGTTTTCCAGACTCGCATCTGCGCAATCACCGATTTGGTGTTTTCAAACACACACACGACGTTGATACAAACTATATTAAACGAATAGGGGAAAAGTTGGGCTTTGGGTATATCCAACACACAGAACTAAATGAGTTTAGGTGATTTTATTCACTTTAAACATCAATCACTAAAAATATCAGATATTACATAAATTATCATAAGTACACAAATGCAAATAACAAGTTTGGGAGGGGGTGAAGAAGATTGGTATCGACTAAGCCCTTCCCGCTCATTAGACAAAGACAAACCCAGTCCAGAGATAGATAATATCAGGAACACGGGTACGTTAACCTAACAGTAAAGTTAATTACTCTGAAAGAGGTGTTACCAAGTTAGGTATAAGTGATAGAAAAAAAAAACCTGTTCTTCCCAGCTGTTCTTCCCTTTACTAAGCAAATGGAAAGGAGGTGGTTTTAAACAGAGTTAACAAATTATCAACTCTCCCACTTAAAGGAACAATGTAGGGTATACAGAAAAGATATATGTTACCAGGTAAGCAAGTTAACAAAATGGTCACACAAAAGAATTAATTTCCTGTCATTCATACTCGCGCTAGCAAAGGCCTTCACTCATCTTGCTCTCACTTACCGATTGTGAAAAAATCTTGCACTCCATAGAATAACACAACAGCAGTTACACCTCAACTAAATGTATGAGTGTTTGTTCAAGTTCTAGCCCCAGATTATCGGGTAGGCGGTCAGCACATAAAAGGGTCCGTAATCGCTGGAAAATGAATCTGTAGTTGTGTCTCTTTTCTTAATAACAGTTTCTATGGGAGGGCACGGTCTCTGATACCGGGGTGAGGATGGTGTGGTCTATTTGACTATGCCGCTGATAATAAAATTCTTACGCGTGCTGGTACACTTTATCCGTGAGGTATGGTTTAAGTCCAGTGAGAAACTAGTCACATCACTGTTCAGGAAATTATGAATTATCTCTCTGTGTCAGTAAACTAACAAAGCTCGGGCCAGTGTTCTTCTTCCCGTTACGACTTAAGTTGTTTGATGGTGCGTTAAATTTGTCTTTGGGTGTGCTTTCTTTGCTATAAGTTAGATAGCGGAATTCCAAACATAGAATCGCCTCAAAGATTAAAAATTTACACAGTCTCAACAAGTTCTGCGTCAGGGGAACTCTACACACTGTTTATGCTTTGCCTTGCTTAGATTGATTTCTTTATTGCTTTCTTAATGCTGGGATCGCACAGGTTACGATCACTCTGTATGAAAGAAAAAAAAAGACATGTAATATACCGAAAACAAATAACCTTCTAAAGCGCGATGAATTTCCCGTTAAGCCTATAATACACTCGAGTATTTAATTATGTATTTAATAAACACTGCGCGAGTTCTAGTGGTTAAAAACACCCATCTATAAAACTAGGACTTAACTGAATTTATTAATTATAAATTCCTTCGCGACTTTAAAAGTTAATTTAAGCATCTATTATCTTTTGAAATAATATAATAGATAGATCATTATATTTAAAACTGGAACTCTTGAGATGGTTTAATTAAATAGATTTAAATTAACACAGAATCCCTTTAAATAGAATGACTGAGCTAGACCACTGATCACTTTACACAATATATATTACCGCTTTGCACAGAAATAGAAATCACTGCAAATATATATAAAATCCAGGGGAAAATCTATAACAAGATTTCAATAAAGCTAGTGCTTCTGTAAAGGTCTGGCCAGCGAGTGATAACGTGTCTAGTTCTTCATGGTCTATTTAGCTAAAATGAAATGTAAGTTGAGTGGGACATGATAAACTTGACAACTTATTTGATCTCACGAACTTTTGGGGATCTGACCGCCAAATCAAGAGAAAAAGCCGCCCCCTGGTCTTCGTATCCGCTCGCTGCTGCCCGTTTCGCTTTCCCCCGTTCGCTCGGTTCCTCGATTGACACCGAGACGCGAAATTAGCGGCAAGCAACTGCGTCTCGTATCAGGGAAAACTACTGTCTTTGATAGCGCCGATAGTCTCCCCTAAGATCCCTCGGTCTGTCTCTTGATCTCGTCGCTGTATCCTACATGAGTTCCGGTGGAATGCGTTCTGGCAAACGAAAAGTTACAACAAATGTTCAGGGGTTCTAATGTTATGAAAAGCTAAAGGTCCCTTTAAATCATCCATCATATCAGGGAAAATTCACTAGTCAAACTAGACGTACGTCACATATAGCTCAGAAACATTTTTAAAAAATATATAAAAAGTAAGTAGAACTTACAGAATTTTATACACGCGTTGCTTGCGCAGAACAGGTTTTAACTGGTATGAGACAGCAGAACCAATGAGTAATTAATGGAAAGAATCATACAAAATAACAGTGGTACAACAGGTAACGAAAAGACAGGCACAACACATGACACACACTGAGGAAATCAGCTAAGAACATCACAAGGCAGTTCTAGTCTGGAGTTTCCATGGTAAAACAAAAAGACACAAGAACACGGACACAGATGACATGGACAGAACTTAAAAGGATGGCACGGGACAGGAGGGCTTGACATAATTAAATAAAAGCTAATTTTCAAAGACTGCTGATGGCAAAGATCAAAAGAAGATAAAGCATGATGGACAATACTATAAGCCGGTGGTAGCTGCTCTATAGATCTACTTTAGACCTACTTTAGACCCACTGGGCTATCTAAGATCTACCTTGACAAAATCATGTCTATTTTCAGGTTTCAGAGTATCTGGAATTTGGAATAAGTCCAGCTTCTATCAGCCTGTCGAACGATCTGCTCCCTGCTATCCTATCAACATCGCGGGGTTTCAGTGGCAATGCTGTGAAAGTACCTTTAATTTTTTTTTAAATTAAGGCGTTTACTACTTTTATTTGTAGCACGCTCCTTTCAACCATCTACCATATACATGGAGCTGTTGGTTATGTCAGGATAATAGTGTCTTTAAACCTGAGGACACCGAGCTTTAAATGCCGGTGGGAGAGGGCTTGTCTGAAATTACCTAGGTTAATTCCCCCCCCTCCCCCCCATATATCACCTAAAGGTCTACCAAATGATGCCTTGGGATCTACTGGTAGATCAAGACAGACTGGTTGCTGACCTCTGATGTAAGCAAATTCCTTAAAGCAGGGGTCGGTAGAAAGCAGGGGTCGGCAAACAGATCCAAGTGGATGATTTGGTAGATCTTTAGGTGACTGCTGTTGAAAAAAAAGAGACTTTTTGAGCTAAGGAAATTTCGGACAGTGCTGCATAGCGGATAGGATTATAATGACTGAAAAAGAGAAATAATATCTCTCTCCATATTATTTCCTCGTTCTGAAGGAATCGCTATTGCCTCCCATTTTCCAGTTATGCTACGAGTTTTTTTTTTTTTTTTTTTTTAAAGTTATGTGTAATTTTACATTTCTGTTGTAGCTTTGCACTGTTTAAGCTGTATTCCACGAAACAGAACCAAACTGAGCAGGTAAGTCAAAACGTAGTGACTCCCTCGTTTCGGGGAGTTCAAAATAGAAAGATGTATCAAATCAGACGCATTAGAAAGAAATTGAAGTAACCTCGAGTGACCTGTCCCAGGCTCGATATACACAAATTTGAGGCGGAAAAAAAAAAGAATCATAGAATTTTTATAAGATTACAGCTGTAAAAGGATCACATAACTTGGTACCGTAGAAAGTTGTGAAACAGGATCACATAACTTGGTGACGTTGTACACAGTAATTGTGAGCTTGATTACAGTCTTATTGCAATTCGTAGCGTCGTGTGCAACAATCCAATTAAAGATTTGTTGTAAATTAGGTAATAGTAATAAAAATGAATTCCTAAGACTTGTGTTTTCCTTTGTTTAGTTTGTTTTCAAATGTCTCTTCCACGCATCAATGTAGCTCCCGAACTTGTTTCTCCTTAGACCGCTTGAAGAAAAGCGACAGCGACCAACTATAACAACGTCCGCAAATAACTTGGTTGGAAGCGCTTCTGTAAATTCTCGCAGGCCTCAAGCAACTTCGGGTCAAATAAGGGAGGGAAACCTGAGGCCTGTAAACAGTAAATTAATATGAAATTAATATGAAACAAATATAAAGGTATGATATCAGGCACTCGCAGGAAATAAAGAAGTAGAACACCAGACAACAGAAAAACAACAGACATGAGTGGCTTACCCAGGATTTGAACACTGGACCTTCCGTGCGACAACCCCGCCTAGCCATGCAAGCGAATCACACTATCCGCTCTGCCATCTACGCATCATCAAAAAATGATGTTTCAATGGCAGGATATATGAAACAAATATAAAGGTATGATATCAGGCACTCGCAGGAAATAAAGAAGTAGAACACCAGACAACAGAAAAACAACAGACATGAGTGGCTTACCCAGGATTTGAACACTGGACCTTCCGTGCGACAACCCCGCCTAGCCATGCAAGCGAATCACACTATCCGCTCTGCCATCTACGCATCATCAAAAAATGATGTTTCAATGGCAGGTCAATAGTGCGAACCACAATACACGACACCAGAAGTCCTCCATGGGCAGTTCAGCCTATTAATGACGCAATCACTTCTGTTGTATTTCTATCAAGCAGTATAGGCCGAATCCAACAAGACCCTTAGGACCTTAATACTGTGTCCAGTAAATGATAGTAGACTAGAACAGTGAGAACAGGATAGTGGGTAGGTTTGGTATTGTACAAACATTTATTACAAATAAGGGAGGGAAACCTGAGGCCTGTAAACAGTAAATTATCTAGTCTACTATCATTTACTGGACACAGTATTAAGGTCCTAAGGGTCTTGTTGGATTCGGCCTATACTGCTTGATAGAAATACAACAGAAGTGATTGCGTCATTAATAGGCTGAACTGCCCATGGAGGACTTCTGGTGTCGTGTATTGTGGTTCGCACTATTGACCTGCCATTGAAACATCATTTTTTGATGATGCGTAGATGGCAGAGCGGATAGTGTGATTCGCTTGCATGGCTAGGCGGGGTTGTCGCACGGAAGGTCCAGTGTTCAAATCCTGGGTAAGCCACTCATATCTGTTGTTTTTCTGTTGTCTGGTGTTCTACTTCTTTATTTCCTGCGAGTGCCTGATATCATACCTTTATATTTGTTTCATATTAATTTCATATTAACTTCGGGTCAATCAGACTTGGGTTTTACAACATGCTGCTCCACAGCAGCTCGTAGGACGCTTCGGTCTAACGATTTTGTCAGGAATTAATAGCGGTATATCTTGCCATAATTTTTGTTGTTCTGCAGGAGTAAATATTCCCTCATGATATGTCGACAGAGTGGTTACAGCGCTGGTCTCTCGCAGCAAAGGTGCCGGGTTCGATTCACGGTATTGACACGCTCCAGTCTACCCAGCTGTAAATGGGTATCTGTTATGATTAAAACTCATAACATATCATTCTGTGGGTATCGATTGTTGATACCATGTTTTGTTGATGTACTGTATCCACGGGTTACCCGGAAGTACGTCATTGACTTTTGGTACTGTTTTAGCAGAAGTCAAACCGGTCTCAACTTGGCATACGCCAAGGAGCATTCGTGTCCTTTTCTGTGTATTCTCCAAGGTGGACGGACGCATATGTGTTCAGCTCCGAGATTGTGTTATATCTCCAACATTTTAGATCGCCCACATGTTGTGTTGGGTCGATGCTAACGTTTTACAGTGATAGAAATGTATGCTGTATTCTTGTGTACGTAAGTTTGAACTTATTTAATAAACTTTGCTGAAAAATGTCGACGGACATCTTGTCAGTAGAAGACTGCAGGACGACGTTCAAGACTGGCTAGATTATGCCATAGTCTTATCGATTTATATATCTTGGAAGTTATTACTGGAGCATTGTGTCTTAATAAACTTATGTCGTCCTATCGTCCAACCTGGCCTTGCATCTGCTTCTTGGTAGAAGATTAACTTTATGACAGAAGGCTGAATGAAAAGTATCACCGGCATCTGTGCATGCTTTGTCAATATATGTCTTCAAGAAGAGGACCTCTCCGAAGAAACCCCTCTTCATATAATAACATTCGTACGCAACAATAATATACGCAACAGTACCTGACACTGTGTTAGGGAAGGAAAAGGCAGCGAGGAAGGGAATTGGTCACCCCATCTCTCGATGCTGGACCTAGTACAATGAAGTCTTTAACATTTCACTCCCCTGCGGTAGTATCTGCTATGGGACTACCTTGACCTTCTTTATGTCGTCATATCACCAAAAAGAAAAACCAGTTTAAATGCTCCCGAAACTAAGTTAAGATTACACACTTCAACTAGTACCTGGCATATAAACTATGCGTTACATGGAACATAATTACTCTGTCCGTTCTGAGAAGTGGCTCCGTGTAGGACTTGACGATTCCTTGGAATCGCCCACAACCAGAGCACATTATTTTAGCTCTGCATATTTGGAGTTACATTCTGCTAATACGTTCTTGTAGAACTCTACACCGAATGTGGGTGAACTTTACTAAAATCACCAGTTTAGCATTCTGCTAATACACGGCATCGCGCCTCTTCTCTCTCCCCTCCCCCCCCCCCCCCCCCCCCCCCCCCCAATCAGTTTCTTCATTCAGTTCTGACGTGCAGATTGGAAAACAAACCAAGAAACTCTTCAGAATTTATATTTATTTTGCTTTTATAAAAAACAGCATCATTAACGGCAGAACAGAATCTCAGCAACGAGAACCGGACAACATAATTACCGATCTCCCACATTCCTCTTCCTGAACAAACGATGCCGAGGACTGTAAAAAATCAATAACACCACACAAACTCTTAAAGAAACGGAAAGTGGTGAGGGGGGCGGGGGTTTGAAAAAAAAAATGTTTCTACAAAAGCTGGAAGAAAATCTTAATTATCTTTGACAATACTATATTTCAGGATAGCTATCGATTATTTTCTTAAAAAGCTAAAACTAACTAATCTAATATTTCAAATAGGAATGCGAGGAATCTGAACAAGATCGCTGTGAAGGCGCGCTGTCTTCTTTCAAATGAATGAGAAATGTTTGACATATTGTCACGTAAATGTAGGAATAAACATGTTATCTTCTTCATAAATCTATAGGATCTCTACCAAGACTGCCATGTCTCCTTAACATTCCTAATTATTTAGTCCGTCCATTCCTCTTTGTTGTCTTCTTGTATTCTATCTCTCGATCTTCTTTCTTTTCCATGACGAATGAAAAAAAAAGACAAAGACTCAAAAAGAATGTACCTATTTCTTTCTTTTTTTTCACCTACTTGACCAGTGTGTTGAGAGACATGTAACAATTACCGGTTGCAACTCAACTGCGAAAGTTTCACTTGAAATACCCGCTGCGCGCATGCGCACTTTTTTAAATCTTTGAATGTATGCTTAAAAACTTGCAGAGATTATCTTACTTTTCTGATAGAAAGCATCCTCGTACCACGTCATGGGGCCGAGAATAATTTTTTTTGAAAAGGGTACAATCTTTTATGGACACCCTGTATATATATATATATATATCTATCGGATAATCTAAGTGTTCTCGTGTAATCCATAACTTCGAGACCACTCCTACTTCGTCGTTCGCTCTTAAATAATCACGTCTATCTCTTATGCGAAATCAGTGATCGACTATGCTATAGTTAGGACGAGCTCATTCAAGTATGTCCGGAATGCTAGAGTCTGGAGGGGCCAGAGATTGGAAGTGATCACTACCTGCTAACAATTAAAAGAACAACTGAAAAAGTTGCTCGGCCTAGGAATTGCCGAACATCACGCAAGAAGCTAAGTAAACGAACAGCAGAAATGAGCATTAAGACCTACAAGCTGAAAGAGCCAGAAGACCAAATATCAGGGCTTATTGCTACAGCAGTGAGAAACACAGAACAACCTGATGACCTGGAAACCCTCTGGCTTAAATTCAAGGACACCATAAAGAAACCGGCAGCAGAAGCATGTGGTGAAGTCCGACTTGGGAAGAAGAGAAAGAGGACACCTTGGTGGTCAGAGGAAATTAAAGAGAAAATCCGAGAGAAGAAAAAGCCATGGAAACAATAGGAGCTAAAAACAGCAGGAAAAACAGAGAAATATAGAGATTATGTGAGAACAGAAGCGAAGAACAGGGTGCTAGCCTGGGTAGAATTTGGAGAAAAACTAGAAGATGCTCACTGCCATCACTGGTGTCAATACCTTGTCGAGGTATGGCGGCTTGCGTACCCTGATTACCCCCAGAGCTATGCCAGCGGGAGTTTTACTCCTGGAAGGTTCTACCAAGCTGGACAGGTTTGCGCGGGCAGGGGTCAGACTAAAGCAGACACCCTGGTCCTCCAGGTTGGGGGTTTTAGCATAGGGCTGACACCCCTGTCTATGTAAAAAGAAATTAAGTTACGGAAACGACAACAAATGAACAAACTTTGCTGCGGGACGGACATCCGGAGTCTGAGGATCGTATGACTGTCAGTGGTGAAAGCCGAAAGGAAGCCACTGACACGAAAACGGACATCCTGACCGCAAAACGTGAAACAAAAATAGGATTTTGGAATGTCAGGACAATGAACGAGACGGGTAAACTAAAACAGGTCACAGCAAAAATGAGAAACTATAGATTACACATTCTAGGGATAAGCGAGAGCAGATGGACAGGTGCAGGAAAAGTTGAAACAGCAACAGGAGAAACATTACTTTACTCTGGAAGAGAGGATGGACAGCACAAAGAAGGTGTAGCCATTATTTTACAGAAAGGAATAGAAAGGACATTACTGGAATGGAAACCCATCAACAGCAGAATGATAAGAATAAGATTGAGAGGGAGATTCACCAACACTACAATAATACAATGCTACGCACCAACGAATGACAGTGATGAAGAGGTCAAGGATGAATTCTATCAACAACTACAGAAAGAAATGGAAGACACACCTAGATATGATCTTATAGTAATGGGAGACCTCAATGCGAAAGTTGGAACACACAATACATATAATGAAAGAGTAATGGGGAAATGCGGCAGCGACACAGCAAACGAAAACGGCGATAAATTAATACGTTTCTGTAGCATTAACAACCTGGTCATTGGAGGAACACTCTTCCCACACAAGGAAATTCACAAATTGACATGGGAATCACCAAATGGTCGGGACAGAAACCAGATAGATCACATCATGATTAATGGTAGGTGGAGACATGCATTACAGGATGTGAGGGTAAGAAGAGGTGCAGATGTGGGAAGTGACCACCATTTAGTAGTAGCAAAACTGAAAGTGAAACTAAGAAAGGCTGGACCAACTGTAACTACACAGAAAAGGTTTGACATCAGCAAATTGAAGGACCCCCTTACCAGAAAAGCTTTTGCGGCCGATATAAAGAAACGATATCAATTTGCCATAAGTCAGGAAAAGACATTGACTGATGATATAGACCAGAAATTCAACACCATTTCAACAATATATAAGGAAAGCAACAAATCATGCTTGGGATTCCAGGAAAGGAAGAAGCAAGACTGGATAACACCAGAAACATTAAACACCATAAAGATGAGAAAGGAAATGAAAAGAAAGAAAACAGAAGCGAAGTTCCCCCAGGTTAAAGCAACTATACAGCGAACAATACAGTCAGCTGAACAAGGAAGTTAAACGCCAAACCCGAGCCAACAAAAGGAATTTCCTAGATGATCTTGCAAAACAGTCAGAAGAGGCAGCACTGAGAAATGAACAAAGTACAGTATACAAAATAACTAAATTCATCAGCGGAAAACGAGGTGCAAACAGTATTACACTAGTAAGAGATAAGCAAGGAAATCTCATCACAACAGCATGAAACAGGAAACAAGATGGGCAGAGCATTTCAGAGAAACTCTGAACAAGGAATCACCAGAGACACAACTGAATGTTCCCGAGGCTGAAAATGATCTAGATGTTAATACAGACATTCCACGAAAAGAAGAAATCATCACAGCAATCAAAGGGTTAAAGAATGGAAAAGCTCCTGGCCATGATAACTTAAATGCAGAGCTATTTAAGACAGACCCTGAGCTAGCAGCAGAACTATTAGAACCACAATGTGCACAAGTCTGGAAAACAGGGACAACACCAACGGAGTGGAACAAAGGAATAATTGTCAAATTGCCCAAGAAGGGAGATCTTGCAGACTGCAATAACTGGAGAGGAATCACCCTTCTCTCAGTTTCCAGCAAAATACTGGGCAGGATAATTACACAGAGAATTTCAAAAGCAGTAGACCACAAACTGAGGAAAGAACAAGCGGGATTTAGAAAGAACAGAAGATGTGTATATCATATATTTACCCTCAGGAACATTATAGAGCAGTGCTCAGAATGGCAAAGACAGCTGTACATTAATTTCGTTGATTTCGAAAAGGCTTTTGACAGTATACATAGAGACAGTTTATGGAAAACACTGAGGGCTTATGGAATTCCAAGCTGCATAGTGTCAATCATAAAAAAGCCTCTATGCCAACTTTACGTGCAGCGTTGGGCAGAGCAACCTAACCTTTGAGGTGAAGACAGGAGTACGACAGGGATGCTCCTATCAACCACTCTATTTTTAATAGTCATAGACTGGGTGATGCGCCAAACAACAGAGGGCAGTCCAAGAGGAATAAGATAGACTACATTTTCTACATTGGAAGATCTGGAATATGCAGATGACATTGCACTACTAGCACATTCACATCAACACATCCAGGAAAAAACGGATAGACTTAATAAGTATAGCCAGCAGGTGGGCTTGAACATCAATCTAAAGAAGTCAGAGGTCATGACGCTCAATGTGAGCAACCCTGAGCCCATATCAGTAAGGAATCAGCAACTGGAACACCTTCACATATCTAGGATGCATAGTAACACCAGACGGCGGAGCAAGCAAAGACATCAACAACAGAATGAACAAAGCAAGAACAGCCTTTTTTTAGTCTAAACAACATCTGGAAGTCCTCTCAGTACAGCACAAGCACAAAATTAAGATTATATCAGAGCTGTGTGCTTTTTGTGCTTCTCTATGGTGCGGAATGCTGGAGAGTTACAGAGAAGGAAATGTCGAAATTGTCCTCTTTTCACACAACATGCCTAAGAAAAATTCACTGAATCTTTTGGCCGAATACCATCACCAACCAAGATCTGCTTACTCGAAGCAAGCAAGAGGACATGCACACCATCATAGCTGGCAGTCGCTGGAGCTGGGTTGGTCATGTCCTCAGAAGAGACCCCGATGCCATCACAAGAACAGCTATGCTATGGACCCCTGAAGGAAAACGAAAGAGAGGCCGACCAAAAACAACTTGGCGGAGCACTGTGGAGGCTGAGATGCAAAGAATGAACCAGAGTTGGGGCACTGTACGAAGGATGGCCGCCGACCGAGCAAAGTGGAATCAATTTGTTGTTGCCCTACAAGACGCCACAAGGAGTGATGGCCACTGACTGCTTTGACGGTCGGCGGTTATGGATCAAAAAAGAAAGAAGAAGATGCTCAAGAAAACCAGAAAATGTTCTACAAGACCCTAAAGAACATGAAGAAGGAAAAACGGTGCCCTCTTAAATTTATAAAGGACAAGCAAGGCAAACTGCTTACTGCCCCAAAGGAAGTAATGGAAAGAATATTTCTCAGAACTCCTTGAAGGTGAGCAAGGTCAAGCATCAGAAATGATAACCACTAGCACAGAAGAGGAAACCAATGGTCGTGAAATTGGCATAAAGATGGAAGAACTGAATGCGGCACTGAAGAAAATCAAGATGGGCAAAGCAGCAGGTCATGATGGCATAACACAAAAAATGATTGAGTACATGGGAGCAGCAGGCAACCTATTACTCCTGAGGGTCCTACAGGCAGCTTGGTGCAAAAAGACCATACCAAAGGATTGGGAGATTGCCTTCATAATACTGATTTTCAAAATTTTTTCACAACCGACAATGTGGAAACCATAGAGGCATATCCCTTCTTAATGTCCCTGGTAAAATCTACTCTAGAATCCTGGAGCAGGGACTCAGACGCCTAGGTGAGTCATAACTGGATGAGGCCCTTTATGGCTTCCGAGCAAACTACTCAATACCTAATCTTCACACTCAGACAGCTGAGTGAAAAGGCCTTTGAGTATGAGTGAGATTCATCTTTGTTTCTTAGATCTGGAAACGGCGTTTGACAAGGTCACCTGAAGCAAAATTCGGGACTGTCTGGCAAGGAAAAGCATTCCAGAACTTCTGATTCATGCTATTCAGAGCTTCTACAAGTCTTGCAGAAATTATGTGAGGACGGCAGAAGAGTTCATGACCACCACTGGTGTAAGACAAGGTGATGTCATGTCACCTTGTCTTTTCATACTCCTCATGGACGATGTTATCAAGGCATGTAAGAAGAGAACAAGAAAATATTCAGTGGGGTACTGGAAGATGAGACAGGTATGTATTTCAGAGCTGGCATTTGCTGATGATGTTGCCCTGATTGCTAAATCAGATACACATCTCCAATCCAACCTGCAAGTCTGGAAGGAAAAGCTGGAGAAGAGAGGGATGGTCACCAGCAGCTCTAAAACAAAAGCCATTGTGATATCACGAGAGGAAAGAAGGCATCAGATTCAGCTGGGAGAACAGGTCCTGGAGCAGGTCAACCACTTTAAATACCTCGGAGCTGTCATAGACCGGAAGGGAGGCATCAAAGAAGAGTTGGCTACCCGAACTGTAGCAGCTGGCAGACTTTTTCTGGTCATAAATAGAGGATTTCTCAGCAAAAGAGAAGATGGTAAAAAGACGAAGATGGCTGTTGTGATGATATACATTGATACACCGATCCCATTTGTAGTATTTGTATAGTTAAAATAATGTAGAAATAAAAATTAGTGGAGTTGTGAGGTTTCGTCTTCGCCCCGCCTGCAAACGCATCGGGTACTGTTAGACAGTACTTACTTACTTATTTAGTCGTTCCCCTTCTACCGTGAGGTGTAGAGGTTTGTAAGAGAGAGCGCCAGACCATTCTATCAGCTGTCTTCTTCCTGGCCTGGTTCCATTCTAGTCCTCGGTCCTTCAAAGATTGTCTAATGTTGTCCTCCCAGCGGACTCTGGGTCGTCCTGGAGGTCTGGATCCCTGGCTCTTTGTTTCCCATGCTTGTCGTGGTAGCCGATCTTCTCCCATTCTGCAGACATGGCCAAACCATCTTAGTTGGGACTGTTCTATTTGGGTCTGCAGCGGATGGGATTTTAGGCCTTGACGGATCGTCTGGTTTGCGGACCATGTCTCTTCTTGTTACTTCAACCACTTTCCTCAGATACCTCATTTCTGAGGTTTGGATCTGGCTTTTGTGGGTTGTAGTCATTGCCCACGACTCGCATCCATATGTCAAGACTGGGACATAGGTGGAGCGGTATACAGCCATCTTCGTTTTCTTACCAACCTCTTTCTTGCTGAGGAATCCACGATTTATGGCCTGAAAAAGTCTCCCAGCCGCTGCTTTTCGAGTGGCCAACTCTTCTTTGATGCCTCCCTTTCGGTCTATAATAGCTCCGAGATATTTAAGTGGTCGACCTGCTCCAGGACCTGTTCTCCCAACTTAATCTGATGTTTTCTTTCTTCTCGTGATATCACCATGGATTTTGTTTTAGAGCTGCTTATGACCATCCCTCTCTTCCCCAGCTCTTCCTTCCAGACTTGCAGGTTGGATTGGAGATGTGCCTCTGATTTAGCAATCAGGGCAACATCATCAGCAAATGCCAGCTCCGAAATATAGACCTGTCTCATCTTCCAGTACCCCACTGAATACTTTCTTGTTCTCTCCTTACATGCCTTGATGACATCGTCCATAAGGAGTATGAAGAGGTAAGGTGATAGGATATCACCTTGTCTTACACCAGTGGTGGTCCTGAACTCTTCTGACTTATGGTTTGCTGTCCTCACATAATTTCTGCAAGACTTGTAGAAGCTCTGTATAGCATGAATCAGAGGTGCTGGAATATTCTTCCTTGCCAAACAGTCCCAAAGTTTGTTATAGGGGACCCTGTCAAACGCCTTTTCCAGATCTATGAAACAAAGATGCATCTCACTCTTATACTCAAGGGCCTTTTCACTCAGCTGTCTGAGTGTGAAGATTAGGTCTTGAGTACTTCGGTTTGCTCGGAATCCGCACTGGACCTCATCCAATTGTGGCTCAGCTAGGCGTCGGAGTCTCTGCTCTAGGATTCTAGAGTAGATTTTACCAGGGACACTGAGAAGGGATATGCCTCTATGGTTTCCACATTGTCGATTGTCGACCTTTTTGAAAATTGGTGTTATGATGGCAATCTCCCAATCCTTTGGTATGGTCTTGTTGCACCATGCTGCCTGTAGGACCTTTAAGAGTAATAGGTCGCCTGATGCTCCCATGTACTTAACCATTTCTGGTGTTATACCATCATGCCCTGCTGCTTTGCCCATCTTGATTTTCTCTAGTGCTGCCCTCAGTTCTTCCATCTTTATGTCATCTTCACCATCATTGGTTTTCTCTTCTGTGCTAGTGGTTATCATTTCTGATGCTTCACCATGCTCACCATCCAGGAGTTCTGAGAAATATTCTTTCCATTACTTCCTTCGGGGCAGTAAGCAATTTGCCTTGCTTGTCCTTTATAAATTTGAGAGGGCATTGTTTTTCCTTCCTCATGTTCTTTAGGGTCTTATAGAACAATTTCTGGTTTTCTTGTGCATCTTTTTCTAGCTTTTCTCCAAATTCTTCCCAGGACTTCTGTTTTGCTGCTAGCACTTTGTTCTTTGCTTCTGTTCTGAGTGTCACATATTCTCTATATTTTTTCCATTTGTCCTGTTGTGTTTTTAGCTCCTAAGTATTGTTTCCATGCCATTTTCTTCTCTCTTATTTTCTCTTTGACTTCCTCTGTCCACCAAGGTGTTCTCTTTCTCTGGTTCCCAAGTCGGACTTCACCGCATGCTTCTGCAGCAGCTGTCTTTATGATATCCTTGAATTTATTCCAGAGGGTTTCCAAGTCATCAGGTCGTTCTTCTGTGTTGCTCACTGCTGTAGCAATAAGCCCCTGATATCTGGTCTTAATTTCTGGCTCTCTCGGCTTGTAGGTCCTAATGCTCATTTCTCCTGCTCGTTTACCTGGTTTCTTGCGTGATGTTGGGCAGTTCCTAGGCTGAGCAACTCTTTCAGTTGTTCGTTTGATTGTTAGCAGGTAGTGATCACTTCCAATCTCTGGCCCCCTCCAGACTCTTGCATCTCGGACATATCTGAATGAGCTTCTCCGAACAATGGCATAGTCGATAACTGACTTCTCATTCTTGGTTGGTTCACATCTAGTGTATGCATGTATGCGCTTATGGGGGAACTTTGTGTTTGTAATGATCAGATTCTGCTCACTGCAGAATCTAAGGAGTCGCTTTCCATTGTCATTGAGAGTATCTTCTCCATATCTTCCGATAACTCCACCCCATCTAGCATGGTCATTTCCAACTCTGGCATTAAAATCTCCGAGCATGATAACTTCATCTAGGCAGTCATCCACTGTCCTTTGAAAAAGCTCGAAGAATTCCTCCTTGACCTCTGCTCTCTCATCCTCATTTGGCCCATACACTATGACCAGGTTGACTATGGTTTCTCCTTCTTTTAGTTTTACAACCATAATGCGCTCCGAGACAAAGTTCCATCCCTTGATACTATCTTTTTGATTTTGGGCCACAATGCAACCCACGCCCCCTTTAGCTCTTTCAGATATGGGTACACCACTGTAGAGCAACGTGTTGCCATCGAGATCCATGACTCCTTGTCCTTTTTTCTTCGTTTCCGTTATAGCCAGGATTTCTAGTTTTGCTTTCCTCATCTCTTCCACCAGCTCCTCTTCCTTCCCATTTATACTTCTTGTGTTCCAAGTTCCATAAGTCGTAGTCCGTTCCAGTTCGTCGCCTTTAGAATCAGTCCGGTTTTCTCTCTTGTATTGCTCGTAATCATAGTTTAAGACAAACAGGTGATTGGCCTGTTGTGCCTTTGCATGGTGGAGGGGCTGCCTCCTTACGGCCTCCATGCAGGCCGCCCTCCTCCTTTTTCATCCGGGCTTGGGACCGGCATAGGCGGAGTTGTTAGACAGTAACGACGAATAAATAATGCTATCTTTCCCTAACGTCCTTGAAACTATTTAGAACATGGGGACACGATCAATCCGGTTTTCATCTGGAGGGAGGGAGAGAGGAGCGACAGAAAAGTTATTCTTTTAACACGTGTTGGTTGAAACAACACAAATTTGTAAGCAAACGCGCGTAGTATTGTTGGGCAGGTTTTAATAAAAAGGCGGAAACGCCCCATGCATGCCGCTTAATATAATCACATCGTGGGAAATGTATAAACACACAGACAGCGCATGGCCTGCCAAATAGTACAGTTTATGACGTAACAGACTAGTGGTTTCAGTTTGAACAACGGGGGAGAGGGGACAAAATGGCGTATTTATATAAAAGTAGAAATTGCCAAATAATATGGAAAATATATGGAACTGATTATTACTGGGAATGGGGCCATAAAACCTAATTAGTTTGATAGAATTGTGACAGCGCCATCTTGAGGTCTGTCGTTCTCGGCGCTGGCCCCATCTGGGCAGTCATGTTGTCTATGTGGTTTAGTGCCTTTTGATCACGTTATCTTCAAGCAGATTTATTACAAGGCCATAATAAGCCTACAAATTAGTTGTGTTTTTGCTCTAGTTGTGTAAATCTGTGTGGCGCAGATTAATGCGCGTAAGCGCGCAGTAAATTGAGTGGTTAGGCCAGGGCCTATAAAAGGGGTAGCAAGTGGCGAAACTGGGATTGTTGAGACAGCCGCCCAGTGAGAACAGACGAAGAAGACACACAAGAGCCAAGCTGTAAATGCCTTGAGCACGTGAGTTAATTTAAATTAGCATTAGTTTTCTAGGATTCTGAAATTATATCGATGTGGCTATTTTAATGTTTAATGGAATAAATAGATAGATAGATAGATGTGAAAGTTTAAGAGCGATTATTTCATTCTTCAGAAAGGCAGACATAGTGTGAGGCTATTTCACTGCGAAATTTAGATAAGATTAACAATCGCAAGATAGCAACCTCGTGGTGATAAAAGGCGGTGATAGCGAGTCTGAGCAAACACGCTCCGCGTGTTAAACCTATAATATGTTATGCCGAGCGACACGCGGTGTATTTAGTTCCAGTTTTTGGTTAAAGCCAAGAATATTATTCTTTAATGTAAGAGTAATTTTATGTTATCCTTTAATGTAAAAGTAATTAAGTGTATTTCACGATTATTGATTATTCTACTGTTTATCTTTAGTGGTTACTTAGAAGGGAGAATAGTCATTTAGATTTCTGGTGCGTAAGGCAAGTTGAGACAGGTGTTTCTCTGTTCGCTCCCGGTGGAGCATGGAAACACCAATGCGGCTGGTGCCCACCACAAGTCAACAGAAGCATTTTTATGCTGTTACAGTGGTTGTTCCTGTAATAATGTGTTTCATGTGATGAGTTCCCAATCTCGTCAGGGGTCACATATGACACGTTTGTGGCCAGGCGCACCAGTCGTCACTTACGACATGTTCAGAGTGCGGGAACGAGTATTGTTGTGGGTCGGTTGAGAGGTAGTAGTTAATTCTCATTATTGAGATTATTTGTTGTACATGTATTGAAGAATATTATTTTATGTCCAGTTGATTATTATTGTTATGTGAACATGGTTTGTGAGAGCACGTGGGCGTACTTGGAGATGTATATTTCTCTCCTCCGCTCCTGAGGGAGCATGGGGCCACCGGTGTGGTTTGTCTCAGCATGAAGCATTCAGATGCTCTTGCAGTAGTGGTTTCGGTAGCAACCTATGTTACCCGGTGCGATTGCCAGCCTCATGCACAACACCATACTAGTCGCATTGGACGACACGCACGAGTGTGTGAGATAGTTGATGATATCAGGTGGGCGCATGTTTTCTGTATGGTAAGTGTTATTATCCATGCTATTGATGTTCACTTAGACGTTGTTTTATTTATTATTTTTCAGACAGTCTATGAACACTGACTGGGTGTTCGTTTGATTGTTCGTTTGACTGTTCGTTTGATTGTTCGTTTGATTGTTTGTTGGATTGTTCGTTTGGTGTTCGGTAGAATTAAATGTTGATCTGCATAAGGCTTTGGGTTGCTTGAATTGTTAAGTCTGCTGCTGAGAGGGTTGCAAGCAACCAATAATTGCAACCCCTGTCAAACGATCCTTTATAAATTTTTTTAGTGCACGGGTCTTGGGTGTGAGGTACCACCTAGCGCCCCTGTCACAAGTGGCGTCGTCGGCAGGATTGACAGACAGCACGCAGTTAAGCAACTCTTCAGCAATCAGAGCAGCAACAGCCGAAACAGTAGAACACCCAGTTCAGTGCAAGGCAAGGGACGGGATCAACCAGTTTGCCAAGATTTCTAGTCAACTCTACTAGCAACAAGATGGCGGCACGCAACACACGTGCTGCTAGTAGAACTGATAACGAAGATGTGGCTGAGGTGGATGACCCTGTAGTAAGGCTGGATCGTCAACCAGAACGAGTACAGTACATCGTGGTACCTACTCACAAGAGAGTGCGGTGCTTCGGGGAGCGCACGGGTCCTACGGCTGAGGAATATGTCAGAGAGGTGAGAGCTGCCTGGAGAGTAGGGATGATGAGTAAAGAGGACCAGGCAGATGTTATTCTTGACAGTGTGACCCCAAGTGTCCGTAGGGAGCTGAGGATTCAGGCTGATGACGGTGACCCAGAAGCAATGCTACATTTCATTCTTAGGGTGTATGGGGAGCATCGGAGCATCCCAGAAGTAATGGCCGCGTTCTACTCTACCCGGCAAGGTGCAAGGGAGTCTCTTTGGGAATTCTCCCATCGCATTCACGAGGTGTTTGAAAGTGTTGTAAGGGCACAAAAGCAGAACAACGTCACTCCTTTGGCGCCATCCTTTCTTCGTGACCAGTTTGCTGCTTGTCTGAGAGATGACCTACTAAGAAAGCTTGCAAAGGAAATGATCATCAAGGAGCCAACAGCATCGTTCACGTCGGTGAGGGACTATGCCCTACGGTTTTTGGAGACTGAGCCCACTTCTGGGGCTGGTGTTGCCAGTGTCGAAGCAGCTTCGGGGGCTGGTGTTGCCAGTGTTGAAGTGGCAAGAACAGAGACTGTGTCAGATACGCATGCATTAAACGCAGAAGTAGAGCGGCTGAGAGCACAGGTGGCTCAATTAGAGGCTAAAATTGATGCGATGTCTCAGGAGCAGGGGAGACGTACCAGGACAGTTCGTTGTTTTAGATGCAGAGAACTAGGCCACGTACAGAATCGATGTCCACAGGCGTTAAACTAGACCCCTCTGCGGCTGGGAGTCAGGTTACAGAAGGGGAGCAGAATGGCTCAAAGATAAAGATGGTTGGTGGTCGACCGGAGTGTGAGGCGCTTATTGCAGGGAAGAAAGTCAAAGGCGGCCAGGGATGTAAGGGTAGCAGGAGGCGACCCAGGGCACCAAGGAAGCCTAGGAAAATAAGATGCTTCAACTGTGGAGACCTTTCGAACCACATGGCAGCCAAGTGTCCCCAGGGCCCGCTTCCTAAGCGATGTTTCAATTGTAGGTCCCCGGACCATTTGATATCGGTTTGCCCATCAAGGAGCGCCCTCTCTAAGCGTACCAACACATCTACATTGCCGTCACAGTGCAAGCCAAGAGATGGCCGTGGCAACTGTCACCATAAGGGCGCCGGGAAAAGTGGTCGGCATTTAGAGGAGGAGACTCATCTAAAGCTCGTTGAAGGACACGTTTCCAGGCTACGAGGGGCGCACGTAAGAGCAGAGCCACCGTTGCAGAGTTTTGCAGCAGTCCGGAAAGAGAGATGTGACAAGCTGTCGTGTTCTACTCCACTACAGGTCGGAGAATTGGTGAAGAAGAGAATGCACGACGCTGAGAGATCCGAGATTCGTGATATGTGGTCAGAAGACGAGTACGTTGTAGTTCGTGCTCCCACAATGACAGGGGGTCCATATATCATCCAACGAATGGACAGAGCGAGTCCGAGCATTAGAGTAACCAGCAATGACCTGAGACGAAGTGAAGGAAAAGGTGATCCTCCAGATTTGGAGAATACGACTGAAGCGCCTGATTTAGTGCAGTTGTCGGGACGACAACAAAATCAGGCGGGGAATATGTGACAGCGCCATCTTGAGGTCTGTCGTTCTCGGCGCTGGCCCCATCTGGGCAGTCATGTTGTCTATGTGGTTTAGTGCCTTTTGATCACGTTATCTTCAAGCAGATTTATTACAAGGCCATAATAAGCCTACAAATTAGTTGTGTTTTTGCTCTAGTTGTGTAAATCTGTGTGGCGCAGATTAATGCGCGTAAGCGCGCAGTAAATTGAGTGGTTAGGCCAGGGCCTATAAAAGGGGTAGCAAGTGGCGAAACTGGGATTGTTGAGACAGCCGCCCAGTGAGAACAGACGAAGAAGACACACAAGAGCCAAGCTGTAAATGCCTTGAGCACGTGAGTTAATTTAAATTAGCATTAGTTTTCTAGGATTCTGAAATTATATCGATGTGGCTATTTTAATGTTTAATGGAATAAATAGATAGATAGATAGATGTGAAAGTTTAAGAGCGATTATTTCATTCTTCAGAAAGGCAGACATAGTGTGAGGCTATTTCACTGCGAAATTTAGATAAGATTAACAATCGCAAGATAGCAACCTCGTGGTGATAAAAGGCGGTGATAGCGAGTCTGAGCAAACACGCTCCGCGTGTTAAACCTATAATATGTTATGCCGAGCGACACGCGGTGTATTTAGTTCCAGTTTTTGGTTAAAGCCAAGAATATTATTCTTTAATGTAAGAGTAATTTTATTTTATCCTTTAATGTAAAAGTAATTAAGTGTATTTCACGATTATTGATTATTCTACTGTTTATCTTTAGTGGTTACTTAGAAGGGAGAATAGTCATTTAGATTTCTGGTGCGTAAGGCAAGTTGAGACAGGTGTTTCTCTGTTCGCTCCCGGTGGAGCATGGAAACACCAATGCGGCTGGTGCCCACCACAAGTCAACAGAAGCATTTTTATGCTGTTACAGTGGTTGTTCCTGTAATAATGTGTTTCATGTGATGAGTTCCCAATCTCGTCAGGGGTCACATATGACACGTTTGTGGCCAGGCGCACCAGTCGTCACTTACGACATGTTCAGAGTGCGGGAACGAGTATTGATGTGGGTCGGTTGAGAGGTAGTAGTTAATTCTCATTATTGAGATTATTTGTTGTACATGTATTGAAGAATATTATTTTATGTCCAGTTGATTATTATTGTTATGTGAACATGGTTTGTGAGAGCACGTGGGCGTACTTGGAGATGTATATTTCTCTCCTCCGCTCCTGAGGGAGCATGGGGCCACCGGTGTGGTTTGTCTCAGCATGAAGCATTCAGATGCTCTTGCAGTAGTGGTTTCGGTAGCAACCTATGTTACCCGGTGCGATTGCCAGCCTCATGCACAACACCATACTAGTCGCATTGGACGACACGCACGAGTGTGTGAGATAGTTGATGATATCAGGTGGGCGCATGTTTTCTGTATGGTAAGTGTTATTATCCATGCTATTGATGTTCACTTAGACGTTGTTTTATTTATTATTTTTCAGACAGTCTATGAACACTGACTGGGTGTTCGTTTGATTGTTCGTTTGACTGTTCGTTTGATTGTTCGTTTGATTGTTTGTTGGATTGTTCGTTTGGTGTTCGGTAGAATTAAATGTTGATCTGCATAAGGCTTTGGGTTGCTTGAATTGTTAAGTCTGCTGCTGAGAGGGTTGCAAGCAACCAATAATTGCAACCCCTGTCAAACGATCCTTTATAAATTTTTTTAGTGCACGGGTCTTGGGTGTGAGGTACCACCTAGCGCCCCTGTCACAAGTGGCGTCGTCGGCAGGATTGACAGACAGCACGCAGTTAAGCAACTCTTCAGCAATCAGAGCAGCAACAGCCGAAACAGTAGAACACCCAGTTCAGTGCAAGGCAAGGGACGGGATCAACCAGTTTGCCAAGATTTCTAGTCAACTCTACTAGCAACAAGATGGCGGCACGCAACACACGTGCTGCTAGTAGAACTGATAACGAAGATGTGGCTGAGGTGGATGACCCTGTAGTAAGGCTGGATCGTCAACCAGAACGAGTACAGTACATCGTGGTACCTACTCACAAGAGAGTGCGGTGCTTCGGGGAGCGCACGGGTCCTACGGCTGAGGAATATGTCAGAGAGGTGAGAGCTGCCTGGAGAGTAGGGATGATGAGTAAAGAGGACCAGGCAGATGTTATTCTTGACAGTGTGACCCCAAGTGTCCGTAGGGAGCTGAGGATTCAGGCTGATGACGGTGACCCAGAAGCAATGCTACATTCCATTCTTAGGGTGTATGGGGAGCATCGGAGCATCCCAGAAGTAATGGCCGCGTTCTACTCTACCCGGCAAGGTGCAAGGGAGTCTCTTTGGGAATTCTCCCATCGCATTCACGAGGTGTTTGAAAGTGTTGTAAGGGCACAAAAGCAGAACAACGTCACTCCTTTGGCGCCATCCTTTCTTCGTGACCAGTTTGCTGCTTGTCTGAGAGATGACCTACTAAGAAAGCTTGCAAAGGAAATGATCATCAAGGAGCCAACAGCATCGTTCACGTCGGTGAGGGACTATGCCCTACGGTTTTTGGAGACTGAGCCCACTTCTGGGGCTGGTGTTGCCAGTGTCGAAGCAGCTTCGGGGGCTGGTGTTGCCAGTGTTGAAGTGGCAAGAACAGAGACTGTGTCAGATACGCATGCATTAAACGCAGAAGTAGAGCGGCTGAGAGCACAGGTGGCTCAATTAGAGGCTAAAATTGATGCGATGTCTCAGGAGCAGGGGAGACGTACCAGGACAGTTCGTTGTTTTAGATGCAGAGAACTAGGCCACGTACAGAATCGATGTCCACAGGCGTTAAACTAGACCCCTCTGCGGCTGGGAGTCAGGTTACAGAAGGGGAGCAGAATGGCTCAAAGATAAAGATGGTTGGTGGTCGACCGGAGTGTGAGGCGCTTATTGCAGGGAAGAAAGTCAAAGGCGGCCAGGGATGTAAGGGTAGCAGGAGGCGACCCAGGGCACCAAGGAAGCCTAGGAAAATAAGATGCTTCAACTGTGGAGACCTTTCGAACCACATGGCAGCCAAGTGTCCCCAGGGCCCGCTTCCTAAGCGATGTTTCAATTGTAGGTCCCCGGACCATTTGATATCGGTTTGCCCATCAAGGAGCGCCCTCTCTAAGCGTACCAACACATCTACATTGCCGTCACAGTGCAAGCCAAGAGATGGCCGTGGCAACTGTCACCATAAGGGCGCCGGGAAAAGTGGTCGGCATTTAGAGGAGGAGACTCATCTAAAGCTCGTTGAAGGACACGTTTCCAGGCTACGAGGGGCGCACGTAAGAGCAGAGCCACCGTTGCAGAGTTTTGCAGCAGTCCGGAAAGAGAGATGTGACAAGCTGTCGTGTTCTACTCCACTACAGGTCGGAGAATTGGTGAAGAAGAGAATGCACGACGCTGAGAGATCCGAGATTCGTGATATGTGGTCAGAAGACGAGTACGTTGTAGTTCGTGCTCCCACAATGACAGGGGGTCCATATATCATCCAACGAATGGACAGAGCGAGTCCGAGCATTAGAGTAACCAGCAATGACCTGAGACGAAGTGAAGGAAAAGGTGATCCTCCAGATTTGGAGAATACGACTGAAGCGCCTGATTTAGTGCAGTTGTCGGGACGACAACAAAATCAGGCGGGGAATATGTGACAGCGCCATCTTGAGGTCTGTCGTTCTCGGCGCTGGCCCCATCTGGGCAGTCATGTTGTCTATGTGGTTTAGTGCCTTTTGATCACGTTATCTTCAAGCAGATTTATTACAAGGCCATAATAAGCCTACAAATTAGTTGTGTTTTTGCTCTAGTTGTGTAAATCTGTGTGGCGCAGATTAATGCGCGTAAGCGCGCAGTAAATTGAGTGGTTAGGCCAGGGCCTATAAAAGGGGTAGCAAGTGGCGAAACTGGGATTGTTGAGACAGCCGCCCAGTGAGAACAGACGAAGAAGACACACAAGAGCCAAGCTGTAAATGCCTTGAGCACGTGAGTTAATTTAAATTAGCATTAGTTTTCTAGGATTCTGAAATTATATCGATGTGGCTATTTTAATGTTTAATGGAATAAATAGATAGATAGATAGATGTGAAAGTTTAAGAGCGATTATTTCATTCTTCAGAAAGGCAGACATAGTGTGAGGCTATTTCACTGCGAAATTTAGATAAGATTAACAATCGCAAGATAGCAACCTCGTGGTGATAAAAGGCGGTGATAGCGAGTCTGAGCAAACACGCTCCGCGTGTTAAACCTATAATATGTTATGCCGAGCGACACGCGGTGTATTTAGTTCCAGTTTTTGGTTAAAGCCAAGAATATTATTCTTTAATGTAAGAGTAATTTTATTTTATCCTTTAATGTAAAAGTAATTAAGTGTATTTCACGATTATTGATTATTCTACTGTTTATCTTTAGTGGTTACTTAGAAGGGAGAATAGTCATTTAGATTTCTGGTGCGTAAGGCAAGTTGAGACAGGTGTTTCTCTGTTCGCTCCCGGTGGAGCATGGAAACACCAATGCGGCTGGTGCCCACCACAAGTCAACAGAAGCATTTTTATGCTGTTACAGTGGTTGTTCCTGTAATAATGTGTTTCATGTGATGAGTTCCCAATCTCGTCAGGGGTCACATATGACACGTTTGTGGCCAGGCGCACCAGTCGTCACTTACGACATGTTCAGAGTGCGGGAACGAGTATTGATGTGGGTCGGTTGAGAGGTAGTAGTTAATTCTCATTATTGAGATTATTTGTTGTACATGTATTGAAGAATATTATTTTATGTCCAGTTGATTATTATTGTTATGTGAACATGGTTTGTGAGAGCACGTGGGCGTACTTGGAGATGTATATTTCTCTCCTCCGCTCCTGAGGGAGCATGGGGCCACCGGTGTGGTTTGTCTCAGCATGAAGCATTCAGATGCTCTTGCAGTAGTGGTTTCGGTAGCAACCTATGTTACCCGGTGCGATTGCCAGCCTCATGCACAACACCATACTAGTCGCATTGGACGACACGCACGAGTGTGTGAGATAGTTGATGATATCAGGTGGGCGCATGTTTTCTGTATGGTAAGTGTTATTATCCATGCTATTGATGTTCACTTAGACGTTGTTTTATTTATTATTTTTCAGACAGTCTATGAACACTGACTGGGTGTTCGTTTGACTGTTCGTTTGATTGTTCGTTTGATTGTTTGTTGGATTGTTCGTTTGGTGTTCGGTAGAATTAAATGTTGATCTGCATAAGGCTTTGAGTTGCTTGAATTGTTAAGTCTGCTGCTGAGAGGGTTGCAAGCAACCAATAATTGCAACCCCTGTCAAACGATCCTTTATAAATTTTCTTAGTGCACGGGTCTTGGGTGTGAGGTACCCCTAGCGCCCCTGTCACAGAATATGATCTCCTGATAAATATTATGTTACAATTTTCAAAACTGCCCCATTAATACTAAAGATATTGACAAAATACTATATAGGTTCGTACAGACAGTCGGACAGACCCTCGTTTTTGCATTCACTATCGGTGACAATTTTTTGCACGCGTTGTTGAAAAGAAGCAGAAGGGGGGGGGGGGGGGGCAAAGTCCAAGTGGGGAACTTTAGGAGGGAGAGGCAAATGTATTAGGCCAAACGCAAGTCTATTTTTAACTAACGCCAAGATCGGGACGGACCGACAGACAGAGGTACCCCGAAATTGGGCTGTAATTTTGGCTTTCTTTTCAAATTCAAATCAAAATTGGAGGTCGTCTGATCTCATTGGCCAACACATTTAATATTACTGAAAACTTAGAAGGCTCGTCGCCATTTGCAGAAATACTGTCCCTCAGCCAGGACGATGTACTGAAGTATGAATTTTAACTAAAACTAAAGTAAATACTTAAACAAATTCAGAGTCAAGCCAGCAGCAAAGCTGAATATGTGCCATGGTCATCGTTCCTGTGTTTATTCATTGAATTCGTGGTAAGGCAGAAATTATTAATATTTTATTTTAAAATGTGAGTGAGAGATACTGCCAAATGAAAAATATTACGACAGTAAGTACATAATCGAGGTCCCTAGCTGACTTCTGCAGGACCTAGAGGTTGGTTTATCTTATAACAAATTAACAGAGATGTAGAATACACATGTTTTCTTAGGTGGTCAGGTGGAAACATATCACCCACCTTATTGTATGGAAAAAAGAGATTAATGATAATATGGCAGATACAGTGCAGCCATTAGAGGAGAGGAATGTGAAAAAAACTAGTACACCTTGTTTTGTGGATGAGTTGGGTTGGTCAGATAGATCTGACCCAGGTCTTTTATTTTGCATGTATTATAATTTGTGGAAATAGTAGATTAAACATGATGTAAACAAGGAAACATAATTTCATGTTACAGGGTTTTTGTCTGGCACTAGTCCGGTGCCAGATTTCTGAGTGGTGAATTTGAGAAGACTTTGTATTCCAGTAGTGATAGGTGTACACGCTGTCTACCCTATTACTTTTGGACAAGTACAACAGTGGCCATTGGCCGGAGTGACAACTGACAGCTACTACATGTGCTAGATAAGTATATAATCTGGCACATGATCGTCCATCAACGAAAATTAGTGTTTCCCTAACTGAAATAAATAAAACTATTTCCACCCAAGAAATTAAAATTAAAAGTTGTGAAATAAAGACATGGGAGTGATTACAGAATCCCGACCCGCCATCCAGTGCTAGTTTAACAGTAGTATTAGAAATATTTTAACACCATTATTAGATTTTAAAATGTGTGTTTGGACCGATTGTCCCTTTTGTGTAATTGCATTGCACATATGTATATAAATTGATTTCATTTGAGTTGAAAGTCCCGACCAGAAGAATACTAGGTTCAGGACAAAATAAAATTGTAAAAAATAGTTTAATACCAAAATTTCAAACACGGTGTTAGTTCATTTGATCTTAGACATTAATATTTGTTTATGTGTGTGTGTTTAAGTATTAAATTACCCTCACACCACAGGTTCATAACCCTAGACACTAGACGTAGTCATCATACATACTAGTCAAGAATAAGTCTGAATGAGATCATAAGGTGGTAGCAGAAAGGCTCTCTGAGAACTCACCCTAATAATTGTTATACTCAGGGGCCTTCACAGCTGACCTCATTCAGTACAATATAAATACATAACAACAACAGTTCATAACATCTAAATCCACCACAGCTGTATACCGCTCCACCTATGTCCCAGTCTTGACGTACGGATGAGAGTCATAGGCAATGACTACAACCCATAAAAGCCACATCCAAACCTCAGAAATGAGGTATCTGGGGAAGGTGGTTGAATTAACAAGAGACATGGTCCGCAACCAGACAATACGTCAAGACCTAAAAACCCAACCCCTGCAGACTCAAGTCTAAGACTTTGATGGTTTGGCCATATCTGCAGAATGGGAGAAGATCGGAAACTAAGAGCCAGGGATCCAAACCTCCAGGACGACCCAAAGTCCGATGGGAGGACAACATTAAACACTCTTTGAAGGACCGAGGACTAGAACTGACCCAGGCCAGGCGGAAGACAGCCGATAGGATAGTATGGCGCTCTCTCTTACAAACCTCTACACCTCTCGGTAGAAGAGGAACGACTAAGTAAGAAAGTCTATCTCTTATAAAGCTGGCAGTCTGTCTCAGGCTTCTCTCGTCACATTAGTTTTTTTTTTTTTTAACCTTTATAGAGAAGGCCACGCTGGCACAATGGAGCCGACAGATTTCGAGTACATGTTCTACTGTTTGTTTCATTCTACAATGTGTGTTATTTAGTTACTAAACTGGACAAGAAAACTTACAAAAGTGATTCTTGTCTGAATGGTTGTCCCTAGGAGTCAACCAGTAATTAATTAAACTGGCTGCTAAATTATTGTGTAAATGCTGCATTTCTTATCAGTTCGTGTTTGCTCACTGAGGTATAGAGAGAAGTGAGATTAGGGATGTATTTTAGTACCATACCTTTTTTCCGCTGTGTAGAGAGTGGAATAGGAACAGACTGGACAAAGGTTACCGGGTTGACAAGCATATCATGTTTCTCCGCGTCCTTCGGTCAACGGTCACGTAAAGTCGGTCTCTCTGGCTTGTTTTGTACTGGGGGGTTTTTTTCAGGACACACTACGGAAGGCCATTTTATTTATGTACTTATTTCATGTCTACCTTTTCTTCCTTTCATCGGGTGCTATGCTGACTGAAGTTGGCGATCACGTCTCGCCTTGTCAGGCCTCTAGGCAAAAAGGCAAAAAAAAAAAAAAAGAAGTTTCTAGTCATTCTAACCTGCAGCTGAAAAAGAGAAATAGTACAACAGGCATGGAAAGCCGTCACACTGTTTCTAATACCAAAGAAAGATACAGCTCGGACAGAACTAAATGGCTAAAGACCTACCAGTCTACTTAGCTGTGTAGGAACATTGATGTAGCGCATAATTTTAATATCCGACTGATATGGCATCAGGAAGAAAAACATCTCTTTGCAAGCAGGATTCAGAAAACACAGATCCACTGAAGTTCAGACCACATATATAGCTCATAAAATTGAGGACGCCTTCCAAGAGAAAAAGCATACTTTTGTGGTTGTGACGACACGATTGTGCGATCTCACGTCCACCCCGTCAGTATCACTTTTTTCAAAATTTTTCTCTTCCTCTCACTCATCGCTTTTATTTGGCATAATGTTTGCCCTTTCATTCATTATTACGTGGCATATTTTATGCACCATTTTTTTTTACTCTCTATGCTGAATCTAGTAATGGAAAGTCTCGAACACTCCACTCCCCTATGGAAGTATTTGCTATAGGACTGTCTTTATCTTGATTACCACTCCTCAGACGTATTTACGTTCCGCCAGGTGAACTGTGGTATAATCGTAACAATACCCAGTCATCAGACCGTTCACCCGCTTATCTCTTTGAATCCGTCTGACCACCTTTGGAAACGTGTCGGTCCAACATTTGACCCCAGTGAAAAGCTGCTGATCGTGTTGACACAAGCTTGTATTGTGCGTACGATGAAAGAAGACAACATTGTCTGATCAGACAACTGTCTGGCGGCGGCATAAAGGCGATAAATGGATAACCTGTTGGGGGAGACATCTTGTTGGAAGACGTTACGCCAGGAAAACATGATCACAATATTGTGGGAGGCAGACAGGTGCAGCCGGAACAATATTACGTCTTATTATAAAGAGGTCTAGATACCTTCACATACCTAGGAAGCATAGTAACACCAGACAGCGGGGCAGGCAAAGACATCAACATCAGAATGAATAAGGCAAGAAAAGCCTTCTTTAGCCTAAATAACATCTGGAAGTCCTCCCAATACAGCACAAGCACAAAATTAAGATTATATCCGAGCTGTGTGCTTTCTGTGCTTCTCTATGGTGCGGAATGCTGGAGAGTTACAGAGAAGGAAATGTCGAAATTGTCCTCTTTTCACACAACATGCCTAAGAAAAATTCACCGAATCTTTTGGTCGAATACCATCACTAACCAAGATCTGCTTACTCGTAGCAAGCAAGAGGACATGCACACCATCATAGCTGGCAGACGCTGGAGCTGGGTTGGCCATGTCCTCAGAAGAGACCCCGATGCCATCACAAGAACAGCTATGCTTTGGACCCCTGAAGGAAAACGAAAGAGAGGCCGACCAAAAACAACCTGGCGGAGGAATGTGGAGGCTGAGATGCAAAGAATGAACCAGAGTTGGGGCACTGTACGAAGGATGGCCACCGACCGAGCAAAGTGGAATCAATTTGTTGTTGCCCTACAAGACGCCACTAGGCGTGATGGCCACTGACTGCTTTGACGGTCGGCAGCTAAGGATCAAAGAAGAAGAATAAAGAAGTCACGCGTGGATATTAAAATTAATATTTTAAACACGCGAGGGGATATTTAAAACTTCCCCACCCAAACAGTGCTAGAGAAATTTGACTGGTTTGATTTCAGATGCCGGAATAAACAATGCATTCTATTGAAACATTCGGCGAAAACACCATCTGTGATTTGAACTGAGAATGAGAGATATAATCTAGTGAACTCAGAAACACAGAACAGACAGCTTCGCAACTTCAACCGAGCAACTCCCAAGAAGCCAGAAAGAGAAGGATCGGACCTAGAATTCCTATTTCAAAAGTGACAGATCGACAGTATTTGGGCAACTCTGAAACCTTAAGAGTAAACCCGCATATTTAAATACAGACTGTAAAACTTCAGGACCAGGACTTTACATATTAGGACTGGAAACCTAGGAATTGGATCATCAGTTTTAAAACAAATAACATCCCAGTGTATCGCAGAACACCCGTCGAAGATGAATCACTAGTGTCCCAGGCCAAGTGATTCATAGAACACCGTCATAACAGGAATTTCTCAGATGAAATTGATTCGAGAGCATATGAACCGAAATTGCTCGCGTCCATCTGAAATCTTCGCAAGGAGATAGTGTTTTCCCAAAATTTGGTGGTAAATGTAATCAAATTATTTATTAATGTAAATTCTACAAGTTTCTTGCTAAGTGGTTATATACAAGGTTGGCAACATCAACATATGAAAATAGTATATTCATGAACCACTACAGCAAGAGCTGGTGATTGTTTCTGACTAGTCGTGTGGGGAAACCCAACAGCAGAGCGACACCAGACTCCGACTGGAGCAGTGATGAGTGATGACTACATCATATGTGCCTCCAGTGTAACATTTTATCTTGTGAAGATTTATATACCTTTTTTAATTGTAATTCGGGCAAATCATTATTCACGCACTCCAGACGCAATTTCATAGTTAACACCCAGAAGGATATGGGTGAATTTTCATCATATTCCCTGAGTTACCCTGTGTGCTCGGGAATTTAATTCTTCAGAGAGGTTACATTGGTAAGTGGAGCGCATGACAATGGGCCTGTTAGTTTGCGGCGAACAAATGTACTCAGCAGGCATTTGTTTCTTCTATTTGTCTAAAGTTCGTGGTTATACGCCATCAGACGATTTGTGGTACTAACGCCGCTAGTGTGAGAGAAAAGCATCCACCATAACCGCCTACAGTGAAAGAGAGTGTGGAGACGGCTTTCGTCATCACAGAATTGATTAACCACAGCTGCAGGACTCACTCATACAAGCTAAAAGCTAACTAAAAGGCACCAGCAAAAAGGACATTTCAGTTAAACTTTAAGTATAAAGTTAAATTTCCACCTACGTCTCAATGACGAGAACTTTATATATACAGTAGAACTCCATTTATCCGAACCCCATGGGACCGAGCATCGTTCGGATAATCAAATGTTCGGATAATTGGATTACATAATGTATCGAGTACATGTACACATATTTCTAAAAATAATTAACCATCACAAGGAAAATACACTATAAAACATATTTAATTGTGCTGTAATAATAATACCCACACTGTATTAGATCACTGTATCACCAAAATCTTTCATTACACTGCAGTGCATGTACTACTTGTATTAATTATTATTTTTTAAGAAAGAGAAATGTTTTCAAAATAACATTACAAACGATTCAAAACCAGGCGAAACTTACGTATACATGTACTTGCACAGATGTAGCCCACTATTTAAAATAATGAGGAATCCTCTTTTGCACCAAAACTGGATAGTCTCCTTTTGGCTGCTAAGTCCCGCATTCTCTTCAACAGCAGAAGCTGTGTAGGACAGCTGTCATCTTCTTGCTCGTACCAAGCCATCGCCGTGTCTAGTGCTATAAAGGCCTCTTCAGGACTTGGTCGACGTTTTGGGTTTTCTTCATAATCTAGAAGTACATCATGTACTTCTGAGGAGTCTTCATCATCGGTCACTACATGCATTTTTTTTTCTTCTTGCACAAAAACAACATTTCTTCGTCATTCAAAAACGGAAAACCAGAATCATTATCATCTTCTAGCCACATGTGTGCATCATCTTTGTCACAGTCCGAAAATCCGGGCACTGCTTGAAACAGTTCCACAACTTCATTTATACAATCATCATTTGTGTCCACTGCAGTAGTTTCATTTCCTTCTTTTTCCCAAGCAATCTATTCCAAGCCTTGTTAAGATTATCCTGTGACAGGGTGGTCCAAGCATCAGCTAACATATAGCAGCAGTCTTTGAGATTAAGCTTTTTGGAAAACGCCACCACACTTTCTTCATCTTCAGCCAACAATAAACGACGCAGGACTTCCTTCTTGTACATCTTTTTAAGCTTTGCTATAACACCCTGATCCATTGGTTGAATCAGTGCTGTTACATTGAGAGGCAGAAAAATTACTTTAAAAATTTGCATCAACTGCATTCAATGTATCCGTCTCTGGATGAGATGGTGCATTGTCCAGTAGAAGAAATTCGTTTCCAGTTTTCTTTTCTTGTTCTCTCAACCTCTTCACATTTGGGATGAACTGATTTGTATACCAATCAAGAAATATTTCACTATTCATCCAAGCACTCTTCTGTGCTTTGTGGCACAATGGGAGACATGTCACATTCTTTAAACAACGTGGTTTTTTTTTTGGCTTCGCCGATCATTAGCACCGCACCGGTGAACGATGACTTCCACTGGCATTCGCGGCTACCAAAATTGCACTTTTTAAACCCAGGGGCAGATGCTTCTTGCTGAGATGCAAGTGATTTTTGAGGCAATGATTTCCAGTATAAGCCAGTCTCATCGGCATTATACACATCATCGAGTGAATAACCTTCTTCTTCCAAAAAAGCCAAGAATGTTTCTTTAAAATTTTCAGCGGCAGTTGCATCGCTAGATAAAGATTCCCCTTGAATCTCCAATTCTCGTATGCCATGACGAGATTTAAAGTTTCTTAACCATACCTGGCTAGCCTTAAAGTCAGGAGGACCGTCACGTTGATTGTTGAACTGAAGTGCCTTTTCACACAATAGAGAGCCAGAGACAGGTTCCCCTTTGCTTCTTCTTTGCACAAACCATATATACAAAGCTTCTTCCAATTTCAAATCTTTCGCATTTCTCATGGTTTTACGTTTCTTCGACCCATTTTTACTATCCAATTTCGATGCAAAACTCATAATTTTATCCTTGTTACTTTTGATGTCAGAGACGGTAGCTTTCCCAACATTGAAAATCCTTGCAAGTGAAGATACAGTTTCACCTTTTCCTAGTCTCTTGATAATTTCTGTTTTCGTTTCAATTGACAAAACATTGCGGTTCCTTTTATATGCTTTAGGCCTACTGGAAGATGCTATACCGCACAGAGAAATACTTGTACACCAAAATTATTCTGCTGTAGTAGCAGACACAATTATTTTAAGTTGAACTGTCTGTTTAGCCAGTGTTCTGCCTAGAACGCACACGTACACTGGATTGGTAAACCAGATATTAACTGACTTTATGATCTAACTGACATCTTGTACGTAAGCGACCGACCATTAGCCCATCATATCCTCTACAAATTGTTCGCACACATTTGAAGCTTGCCGCATCAAAAGATTCAGAAATGTAGTCTAACATGACTGGTGGCTCCTGATTTTTTTTTTTTTTTTTTTTTTGAAAAAGTGTTCGGATAATTGGATGTTCGGATAATTGGGGTTCGGATAAATGGAGTTCTACTGTATACCAAAATTCCACTAATCTTTCCATATTTATTTTAACCTGTTAAAGACTATTTCACTATTAAATTTGTTGCCTGTTGTTTTAAAACTAAACAATAATAGTTGATTCAATTATATGTATGAAAGCAAACGTATGAGCCAGAAACCTTCTAAGAGGGTTTTCGTTGGATTACACCAACTGGGGGCTTGAAGGGGCTAAACCATAGCTTAAATCCTTCACAAAAGGCGACGGACCAGATAATAAGTTAACAAATTGCTCAGCCCTAAGCAGCTTTGTTCTTGATTTCTGGGAATTTCTTGTGAACGCTTCCTTAAGGTAGAAGTGGCATTAATCTACATCTCTGGTAATCTTGCGCACAGGTAGATACCTTGGAAGCCAATATTAAATACTCTTGAGTTTTGGTTACTGTTGGACCACAACTGCAAAGCAGGGGAGGCAATCCGTGACAATGGTTTAGGTGGACTTAGAAAAGGCCGTTTCATATGATCTCTGCTATCCTGAATGAGTGCACTGCATTCTCTTCAATCTCTTCCCATGTCATATGGTCAGTTTGTTGAGTATTCTCAGTGTATTCCTCTCTTTGAGCGGAGTTTGATGCTGTTACTTGTCTAAAACATTTCTTTTCTATTTACATGTTCAAAGAAATTTCGCTGTTTGCGTATTATCAAACTGATAACCTTCTTGTGTTCCTCTGAGGGCTTCCTCATTTGATTTTCATGTCACTATACTGTGATGATCCGTGTAATTCCCGAGGGCTCTGAGGACTTCCCGATCTGATTTTCATGTCACTACACTATGATGACCTGTGTAATTCCCGAGGGCTCTGAGGACTTACCCATCTGATTTCATGTTACTACACTGTGATGATCCGTGTAATTCCCGGGGGCTCTGAGTACCTTATCTGATTTTCATATCACTGCACTGTGATGATCCGTGTAATTTCCGGGGGCTCTGAGTACATTATCTGATTTTCATATCACTACATATCTTCTCATCTGATTTTCATATCACTGCACTGTGATGATCCGTGTAATTCCCGGGGGCTCTGAGTACATTATCTGATTTTCATATCACTACATATCTTCTCATCTGATTTTCATATCACTGCACTGTGATGATCCGTGTAATTCCCGGGGGCTCTGAGTACATTATCTGATTTTCATATCACTACATACCTTCTCACCTGATTTTCATATCACTGCACTGTGATGATCCGTGTAATTCGGGGGGAACGAGTACCTCCTCATCTGATTTTCATGTCACTTCATACCTTCTCATCTGATTATCATTTCACTGCACTGTGATGATCCGTGTAATTCCCGGGGGCTCTGAGTACCTTCTCATCTGATTTTCATATCACTGCATAGCTTCTCATCTGATTTTCATATCACTACATAACTTCTCACCTGATTTTCATATCAATATACTGTGATGATCCGTGTAATCCTGGGGGGGCTCTGAGTACCTTCTCATCTGATTTTCATATCACTACAACTGTGATGATCCGTGTAATTTTCGGGTGCTCGGGTGAGACAAAGAAAAAACAGGACTACTACCCCCTTGGGTATGTCGTAAATGGTGACTAACATGAAGTTGTGCATGGAGTTGGCTACCTCATCGTGTAAAACTGCTACAAGAACAACTGCTGCAAAAGCACTAGAATGTTTTGGTGCAGGTTTCCACCAAGGGGACCAGTTGCAGTGACGGCTCCGTGCATCACGGGGAGTTAAAAAAAAAAAGGAAATGATGATGACAATTTGATAAACAAATATTTGTGAAGAGTTGTGTAGCTTAAAGGCATACCCAGTGGAGAAGACACTGCATCCTCGATTATAAACTGCTCTGTGAAATATGGTCCCGAAACTTAGAATTTTACTTGTAATAACTTAACGATGACATTGTGGTAGTTTATGAGCAAAGAGAAGTAACCAGACTTATATTGAGTAGGGGATTAGCAGCAGGGGATTGTCAAACATAAGGGGGAAAGGTTTACTGAATAATTAAGACAGAGACACAACCAGTAGTCACGTGAGAGAGTTTTTGGTGGATTCGCCCAGCTCTCTATAAAAAGATGCGGAACCACGCGTTCTATCTCTTATTATCTCTTATGCGCATGTAATTCAGCGAAGTAGCAACTCAGAAGTGCTTGTGCAAGTTTCCACGACTGTGTCATTAATCGGGCTCTGCGGTTAACAAGACAAGCAAGTTACTTGTGCGAGACAGAAGATGCTTGATGAAATGTGCATCGAAATTATGATCATCCTTCAAGGCGGAAATCTGGTAGCGAACCAGAGTTCAGTAGCAAACGTTTAACCACGCGGAGAAGTGCAACTTAATCCATATGTAGAGAAGGCCACGTGCTGTGGGTCAGTGATATTTAGATAGCAGGATATTTACCAGTTAACTCTAAGAAGACAGCGTAGTCAGGACAAAGAATCTATCCTGGAGGTAGTCCAGTTGTATAAACAATTGAATAACCTGAAATAGCTGTGTGTTGAGGAACCGTAGAATGAATCATTTAAATGGAAGAGCTAGCACAGACTAAAGAGATGGAAGCAGAGATTGAGAATTCCCTGAACAACAACCGTTGACTTTGTTACATGAGAATTTATATTGATAGCGGGATGAAAGGTATACCCTGCAGAGACTAATGCTGTTTTTCTCTATTTCAACCCCATGTACATAAGTGTATATTAAAGACTGAAAACCACTACACGCCTTGCGGTCAGTTCAAGTCATCGTTACATCGTTCATGGTTGCCTATGTATCAACTTATCATGTCAAGGGCCGTAATACTTGGGACATTATCGATCACGAAGCAGAGAAACTGCTTACTGTGGCCAGCCTGTCACAGCCCAACATCGGTTGGGAGAAGTAACTGGCCTTAGAAGTAATTGGCATTTTCAGTTTAACTTGTGTATGATCAACTTTCCGGCTAACACTAATTACGTGATGAACACGGCCGTAAACATTACGAATTTCAGTTTCTCTATCGGCATATATTTTTTTACAGAAATGTTAAGTGTCTTTGAGGTAAAGTAGTAGGTGTAATTTTAAAGCTTGTTTAGAAGAGATGAAAGTCGTTAAAAAAGAAAGAAAACTAAAACTGCCGTGGGCGCACAGATAATGAATGTTACGCTGCATATGCGGATCTTCATGACAAATATAAACAAAGGTTAGAATATTCGTCTGCAGAGATGATAAGCAGTTTCTGCTCTCTATTACTGCTGCAAAACACATTTATAATAAATACTTTATTTATAAATGTCAGGTAATATACTGGCACTTCCCAAGTGAGAAGACACTGTCTGCTCTACCGTTTGTGTGAAGAAAGTGCGAAGCACATGCAGATTATGGCTCGGAAGTTTACAGAAAAATGTCAGGATTTCAAGCTGCGTTGACCAATAATCCCCCCTTTTTCCCCCTTTGATCAAATCGTTTGACCTTAAATCGTTAACATCAAATCGTTTGACCTTAAGATTTTTGTAGCTGCACGTCGAATATCCTTAAAGATAAGTAATAGCAAACATCAAACAGAACATTTCTGTTATGTCCATCACTACAGTTACTAGCACGTTATTCCTTGAGTATACTATATTTGTGATAAGATGACTCTGCGGCAGTGGAGTCAGGTGTAGCATATTTTACTTTGTTGACAATTTGAATAATTTCTATGTATTTGTGATAAACGAGCGCCAAAGCCTTATCGCTCTATCTTTTCCTACATCCCTCTTATTTTATTTACTCCCCCATTTGTGCTCTTCCATTCCACGCTTGCTCTTTCATCGTTTTCTAGTATCTTTTTAATCACGACTGGACTGTAAACTGTAATTTTTATTACTTGTGATTTCATTTAGACCTCCACCTTGCATTATCTTTTGAAGTCCACATTGGCTCGTGATAAATCTAGTGAAACACATCTGGTTTCATCAAAATCAAACACCTGGGTATGGTACAATTTCTTTGGACTATTGTTAACTTTGAGGATGGCGCAGCTGATACAAAAGATTAGGCTAAGCCGTTGTTAAAACACAACACGGTCACCATCACGCACTATACAATGGCCACGCAAACAATGAACTCCAGGAGAGTGATATCAAAGGGCCTTGATGCAGAATAAAAACCTTTGCTTCCAGATGGAATACAATAAGCCCGGCACGACAAAGAGACTTGTTAGCATGCAAGAGACAATGGACTGAGGGAACAAAGGCCACCGCCAGACAGCGATATGACAGTTGGGAGGCAGGGGACATTTTTTGCATTGGCCAGCCAATTATCTCAACACCTGTTAGTCAGGCAAGCCCGGCAACGAAAGTTGGTCGCGAATTTCCCCACCCACTTTTGGACTGACAAAGGACAAGAGAGATCCTGGGAATGAGCGACCAGAGGGACTCTTAGCTATTTGGTGTATGGGCGGAGTTGTACATCACCGGTCCAAGAGACCCACATTTGACTTTTAGAGAAATAATATACCGCGCAGACAGGAGTGCAGTGTTTTTACATTGTGGTGTAGATAAAAATCCCTATATCATAGCCTGCAATTAATTCAGTGTGGATAAAATATTTCATATATGTGGTGTATTGTGTTCTTAAAGGATTTTGCGAAGGGAATAGAAGGTTAGTAGGTCATACAAATTATTAATACTTTTTTATTATTCTTTATTCATCTTAACCTCACCGCTAAATGTGCGAAAGATAGTTTTTCAATTAATTCTTTTCATAAATGATTAATAAAATCAGAAGATTTTCCTCTAAGATGATAGGCTGATGGGAAGTAATTAATAGTTCATACTTCACCTTCATCTAGATTGTTAAATCATCATCACAGTCTTCCATACGCATATACTCTCATGCACAATATAAGAATATTTCTCAGAACTCCTAGATGGTGAGCAAGGTCAAGCATCAGAAATGATAACCACTAGCACAGAAGAGAAAACCAATGATGGTGAAGATGACATAAAGATGGAAGAACTGAAGGCAGCACAGGAGAAAATCAAGAAGGGCAAAGCAGCAGGGCATGATGGTATAACACCAGAAATGGTTAAGTGCATGGGAGCATCAGGCGACCTATTACTTTTAAGGGTCTTAGAGGCAGCGTGGTGCAACAAGACCATACCAAAGGATTAAGAGATTGCCATCATAACACCAGTTTTAAAAAAGGGTGACAATCGATAATGTGGAAACCATAGAGGCATATCCCTTCTCAGTGTTCCTGGTAAAATCTACTCTAGAAACCTAGAGCAGAGACTCCAACGCCTAGCTGAGCCACAATTGGATGAGGTCCAGTGTGGATTCCAAGCAAACCGAAGTACTCAAGACCTAATCTTCACACTCAGACAGCTGAGTGAAAAGGCCCTGGAGTATAAGAGTGAGATCCATCTTTGTTTCATAGATCTGGAAAAGGCGTTTGACAGGGTCCCCTGGAGCAAACTTTGGGACTGTTTGGCAAGGAAGAATATTCCAGCACCTCTGATTCATGCTATACAGAGCTTCTACAAGTCTTGCAGAAATTATGTGAGGACAGCAAACCATAAGTCAGAAGAGTTCAGGACCACCACTGGTGTAAGACAAGGTGATATCCTGTCACCTTATCTTTTCATTCTCCTCATGGACGATGTCATCAAGGCATGTAAGGAGAGAACAAGAAAGTATTCAGTGGGGTACTGGAAGATGAGACAGGTCTGTATTTCGGAGCTGGCATTTGCTGATGATGTTGCCCTGATTGCTAAATCAGAGGCACATCTCCAATCCAACCTGCAAGTCTAGAAGGAAGAGCTGGAGAAGAGAGGGATGGTCATAAGCAGCTCTAAAACAAAAAACCATGGTGATATCACGAGAAGAAAGAAGACATCAGATTAAGCTGGGAGAACAGGTCCTGGAGCAGGTCGACCACTTTAAATACCTCGGAGCTATTATAGACCGAAGGGAGGCATCAAAGAAGAGTTGGCCACTCGAAAAGCAGCAGCTGGGAGACTTTTTCAGGCCATAAATCGAGGATTCCTCAGCAAGAGAGAGGTTGGTAAGAAAACGAAGATGGCTGTATACCGCTCCATTTATGTCCCAGTCTTGACATATGGATGCGAGTCATGGGCAATGACTACAACCCACAAAAGCCAGATCCAAACCTCAGAAATGAGGTATCTGAGGAAGGTGGTTGAAGTAACAAGAAGAGACATGGTCCGCAACCAGACGATACGTCAAGGCCTAAAATCCCATCCCCTGCAGACCCATGTAGAAGACGACCCCAAATAAGATGGTTTGGCCATGTCTGCAGACAACATTAGACAATCTTTGAAGGACCGAGGACTAGAATGGAACCAGGCCAGGAGGAAGACAGCCGATAGAATAGTCTGGCGCTCTCTCTTCCAAACCTCTACACCTTACGGTAAAAGGGGAACGACTAAGTAAGTAAAGTAAGAATCGAACTCATAGAGATCAATATTGAGAAGTAGAATAAATGAATGTCACCCAGTGATATTAAGTGTGAAAACTTACGAAGACTTCTGTGTGTCTTCAGTCCATCAGAAGCCTGAGTCTATGCGCTACATGTCTGACGTCTAACCATAAATAAGTTATCAAAACGGACATTTGGCTAGCAGAATTCACCACCATAGGACATTCTTCATTCCTCACTTAAAACGGAATATTTCTTGCCCACGATCAAGAAGGTGGACGCAGCATTTTACGTCACCTTATATCACGTGCGCACATGTTTAATACATATTTAAAACACGCTCAAATCAATCGAAAGCTTACTACAGGATTCAAGCTAAAGTTCACAGTTGATTACTCATATCAAGTTCAGCTCCATCAGAAGCGTACTATCTGAAGTCAAGCTAAAGAGCTCAAAAGTTGAATCTCATATTTATACCAAGTGCAACACACTCTTAAGAGCATTCTATGAAGCAGACTCCAAAGTATATTTTATGAATCACGATTACATACTCAAGATAATGAGTCTACATATCAAGAACATTTCGTAAAGATATCCAGTCTGGCCAGTACCCTTCTGAGATTAGACAACCGAATTTGTTTATAAGACATCTGTTATCTGTTGATCAACGCTACAGAAATATTACACTGACAAACAATATTTTTCTTTCTTATATAAGAATAAGTGTTCTTATGTCAGTTTCTTGCGCTGATTTCAAATTTGAAATCCGTTTATCTCTATCACATCGGGTTCTTAAGATATTTGTGAATAAAATATATTTTTGGGAAACCGTTATTTGCTCCGTTTCATTTTTACTATATAACTTATTAAAAATTAATAAAATGCAAAATAATTCTACTTTTTATACTGCTAAACGATGCATGACATATGGTTACGCTATTTTTCAAATAGTTACTGTATTTTGAAATAATTCTGAGCGAAATATGGCTTCTAGAAGTTGTAGAAATTCGGCTGATCTGTTCTGTTACGTGTGCGGATATTTTACCGATCGTGTTCACCAGAAAAAAAAACTTTACACCATTACTAAAGAAAGGCATATGAACGTTATTTTTGATTCGAAAGTTGATGATGCAAATAAATCTTGGAAGCCAAATGCAGTTTGTTCGACTTGTGCAAATACATTGGCAGGTTGGTTACAAAAATCGCCGAAGCATAAGTCGATGCCTTTTGGAGTGCCAGTAATATGGCGTGAACCGACAAATAACGCTACTGATTGTTACTTCTGCTTGACAAATATCCATGGTTTCACTTTTAAAACTAGAAAGTCTGTGGTTTATCCAAATATTGAATCGGTTTCGAAACCAGTGCCTCATGATCCAATCACGTGTCCGATCCCAGTTCCACCAGAACAATATCCGTTGGACGTGAATGAACCATCAGAAAGTGATAGTTTACCTGCTTTAGAAACTAATTCTGACTCGGATTATATACCGGTGAATGATGGTGTTCACTTAATTAACCATTCAGAACTTTCAGATCTAATACGTGATCTCACTCTTACCAAAGGACAAGCGGAATTACTCGGTTCGCGACTCAAAGAATGGAATCTTTTAGCGCCCAATACTCCGATATCTAAATTTCGTCATAGACACAGAGAACTTGTTCAATACTTTGAGATGGATGATGACATTTGCTATTGCAAAGATGTAAACGGTCTAATGGTGCACCTCGGTCATGAGCACATAGTCAACGAATGGCGACTTTTCATCGACTCTTCCAAGACTAGTCTAAAAGCCGTGTTATTGCATAACGGAAATTTATTTTCATCAATTCCAGTCGCCTACTCTGTTCATATGAAAGAAACTTATGACAATATGGCTATACTTTTGGCAAAAATAAAGTACAATGACTACCAATGGTGGATTTGTGGAGACCTAAAGGTCATTGCAATCCTCATGGGCATGCAGACTGGATATACTAAATTTTGTTGCTTCCTATGTGAATGGGACAGCCGCAACAGACAGGAACATTATGCAAGAAAGGTGTGGCCTATCAGGGATAGTATGCAGCTCAGGCATAAAAATGTAATACACGAGCCATTAGTTAACAAAGACAGCATCATTTTACCACCGTTTCATATAAAGTTGGGGCTCATGAAGAATTTCGTAAAAGCGTTAGATAAAACGAGCAAAGCTTTCACTTATCTTCGAGAAAAGTTTCCGCAAGTTAGCGATGCAAAGATAAAGGAAGGTATCTTTGTAGGACCTCAGATTAGGAAAGTTATTGCAGACAAACAATTCGAGAACTTATTACATGGTAGTGAACTTCGCGCATGGATGGCATTCACATCGATCGTCGATAACTTTCTGGGAAATCACAAATCTGTCGACTATGTGCATATTGTTAAGCAGTGCATAGATGCATACAGAATTATGGGCTGTAACATGTCCATCAAAATCCATTTGCTCGATTCGCGTCTTGACTTTTTCCCTGACAACCTTGGCGAATTCAGTAATGAACATGGAGAACGATTCCATCAAGATATCGCCGTAATGGAGTCACGTTATCAAGGACGGTGGAGTGTGACCATGCTTGCCGATTATTGTTGGATGCTTCATCGCGATGTACCACATGCCATTCACCGACGAAAGTCGACTGCAAAGAAATTCAAGCCTACGTAACTGTTATACTTCTTGTACGAATGATGTTGTAATACTGTATGCGTTGTTAAAAAACTTCAATTGTGTATTTCTAGAGATCCCGCCCTGATAGAGAAAAACGGTTTGCAGATTTAAAAACAGCGCATTAAAATTGACCAGAAAAACATAGAAATGTTAGAGAAAGAAAAAATTTTTTTTTTAGCCAGTGTTATCAAACAGTGAAGGACTATATATCGTCAACGTTCTCATTACGACAAAAGTTTTCATCAGAACGTCCTCGAGTTAGAGATACCCCACTCGACATAACTTATACCTACCTGGGACATTCTATGCATACATGTGAACCATCCTACCCAGGTGAAGCATTTAGAGACACATGGACTGTGTAGATTACTCACCATTTTGGTAACATGTATCATATCACATCATCATCATTTTGCTTTACGCAAGCTCATTCTTCTATTTAATTAACTTCAATATTAATATCTCATATGTGTGTTTTGTGTAAGTCGTCTTTACCATCATCACGTTCTAACCACTACTAACCCTATATGTGTAGATATTTCATTAATAAACTCAATAATCGTTTGATCATTATCTAGTTTGTTAATGTATCACTCGTGCTGTTGGTGTTAAATATTTACATATAAGTAAATTTATTTACCTATAAATAGATGAGGTTGGGGGCTTTTTCTGTTACGGGATCTAAGGGCAGAAGCTAAGGTCGTGGGGAAACAGAACTCTTTCCATAATTCACTAGAAACACTGTCCAGTGGAAAGCATTCGCATTCTCTTCTTCTCGTCCTATCTCAGATAGGACTCTATCCTTTTGTAACGAGCCAATTTCTGGAGACCTTCTACCTAATATCTCATAGGCTATTCCTGGCGAAAACTACTGCCGTAGTTGCCCCAATTGCCACCACACGACAGTATTAACCTCACCAACTAATCTTTACCAGTGAAGGTACGTCTTACTTTGCGTGTGTACTTTTGTGCGCTCTCTCACTCATTAATCTACTCCAGCAGTATCACTTCTTTTTCTTTATTTTTCTCTCACTGATCATCGTTTTTATTTGGCATAATTTGTGCCTTGTCATTCATTTTTGCTCTCTACATTGGATCAGTAGAGTTAAGTCTCTAACACTTCACTACTCGACTGTTTGTGTTACGCCAGGTTTATTGACCCAGGCAGCAATAATATTTTATCATGTATTATCAGGCTGACCATCTTTTCAAAGCGATTGTGCCTGTTTATTCAAGCTTGCACTGTGCACGGTCTATGAATAGAACCCCATATTGTGTGGCTAATCTGGCGGAGATCCGTCTAGCGAAACACAGGTGGTAATGCGTAACTTGTTTCCGCTTAGACCATCCATGTGTGTAATTATCTCAGATAATCTGTCTGGAAACTCAAGATTTGTAGACGTTATGGCAGGAATACATGGTCACAATATGGTGAGAGGCAGATAGGTGCAGCCAGAAGTCTTATGCAACAATATGACATTACTGAAGAGGTCACGCGTGGATATTAAATTTAATATTTTGAAACACGTGAGGGAATATTTTATTTGAAACACCCAACCCAGTGCTAATGATTGGTTCATTTTGAGGAGCTGAAATATACAATGTATTTTATTGGCACACCAGTCGGAAGTGCAATCTGTGATTTGCACTAAGCTCTTAGAATATAGTGTGATGAAAACACAGACACAGATCACACAGAGAGACTGCAGCACAAACGTCAGACTAGCGACTCCTAAAAGCCAGAAAGACAAAGGAGACATTGGACTTATAAATTCCACAACTATAAGTAACAGATCGAGTATTGGGCAACTTAGGAATTTACAAGTAATCCCGCATTTTTAATACAAGACCGGAAACTTAGGAATTCGATCACAAGTCATAAAGGAATTAAACAAAAGTTTTCCCAGGCATTCACAGAACACCCGTCGTCAGAGGAATTAACTCTAATTTCCCAGACCAAGCCACTGAGGAATTAAACAAAAGTTTTCCCAGGCCAAGGATTTTGCAGAACAACCGTGTCAGAGGAATTAACTCTAATTTCCAGACCTGTGATTTCGAAGCTTCTAAAATAGAGCTGTGTCCACTCTAAATCTGTGCAAGGAGATTGTGTATTCTCAAAATTTCGGGGTAAGTGTAAGCAATTTATTTACTAATGTAAATTCTACAGATTATATACAAGGCTGGCAACCTCAACATATGGAAATAGTATATGACTGAACCACTACTGCAAGAGCTGGTGATTGTTTCTGACTAGTAGTGCGGGAAACCCGACAGCAGAGCGACACCAGACTCCGACGAGAGTAGTGATGAGTAATGAGTGATGATTACCTCACATGTGCCTAAGGTGTAACATATTATCTTGTGAGATTTATGTACCTTTCTTAATTGTAATTCAGGCAAATCATTATTCACGCACGCCAGGCGCAATTTCCTAGTTAACACCCAGAAGGATATGGGTGAATTTTCATCATATTCCCTGAGTTACACTGTGTGCTCGGGAATTTAATTCGTCTGAGAGGTTAACATCGGTGGGTGCAGTGCATGACAATGGGCCTGTTAGTTTGCGGTGAACAACTGTACTTAGCAGGTATTTGTTTCTTTCTATTTGTCTAAAGTTCGTGGTTACAAGCCATCAGACGATTTGTGGTATCCACGCTACTATTGTGAGGGAAAAGCATCCACCCTAGCCGCCTTCAGTGGAAGAGAGTGTGGAGAAGGCTTTCATCATCACAGAATTGATGAACCACAGCTGCAGGACTCCCTTATAAAAGTTAAGTGCTTGTAAAAAGGCACCAGCAAAAACGACCTAATGTTTCTTAACTATATCCTCACCCTAAATCTCAGTAAAGAGAAAATTTGATTCCAATATAAAATTAACCAGCATTTTATTTATTTTAAACTGTTAATACTAACTGATTATTAAATTTGTTACCTGTTGTTTTAAAACTAAACAATCATAGCCAATTCAGTTTTTTATATGTATGAAAGCAAACGTATGAACCAGAATATATATATATATATTGCAGCACCTCTGATTCATGCTATACAGAGCTTCTACAAGTCTTGCAGAAATTATGTGAGGACAGCAAACCATAAGTCAGAAGAGTTCAGGACCACCACTGGTGTAAGACAAGGTGATATCCTGTCACCTTATCTTTTCATTCTCCTCATGGACGATGTCATCAAGGCATGTAAGGAGAGAACAAGAAAGTATTCAGTGGGGTACTGGAAGATGAGACAGGTCTGTATTTCGGAGCTGGCATTTGCTGATGACGTTGCCCTGATTGCTAAATCAGATACACATCTCCAATCCAACCTGCAAGTCTAGAAGAAAGAACTGGAGAAGAGAGGGATGGTCATAAGCAGCTCTAAAACAAAATCTATGGTGATATCACGAGAAGAAAGAAGACATCAGATTAAGCTGGGAGAACAGGTCCTGGAGCAGGTCGACCACTTTAAATACCTCGGGGCTATTATAGACCGGAAGGGAGGCATCAAAGAAGAGTTGGTCACTCGAAAAGCAGCAGCTGGGGGACTTTTTCAGGCCATAAATCGAGGATTCCTCAGCAAGAGAGAGGTTGGTAAGAAAACGAAGATGGCTGTATACGGCTCCATTTATGTCCCAGTCTTGACATATGGATGCGAGTCATGGGCAATGACTACAACCCACAAAAGCCAGATCCAAACCTCAGAAATGAGGTATCTGAGGAAGGTGGTTGAAGTAACAAGAAGAGACATGGTCCACAACCAGATGAAACGTCAAGGCCTAAAATCCCACCCCCTGCAGACCCAAGTAGAACAGACCCAAATAAGATGGTTTGGCCATGTCTGCAGACAACATTAGACAATCTTTGAAGAACCGAGGACTAAAATGGAACCAGGCCAGGAGGAAGACAGCCAAAAGGATAGTCTGGCGCTCTGTCTTCCAAACTTCTACACCTCACGGTAGAAGGGGAACGACTAAGTAAGTAAGTAAGAATCGAACTCATAGAGATCAATATTGAGAAGTAGAATAAATGAATGTCACCCAGTGATATTAAGTGTGAAAACTTACGAAGACTTCTGTGTGTCTTCAGTCCATCAGAAGCCTGAGTCTATGCGCTACATGTCTGACGTCTAACCATAAATAAGTTATCAAAACGGACATTTGGCTAGCAGAATTCACCACCATAGGACATTCTTCATTCCTCACTTAAAACGGAATATTTCTTGCCCACGATCAAGAAGGTGGACGCAGCATTTTACGTCACCTTATATCACGTGCGCACATGTTTAATACATATTTAAAACACGCTCAAATCAATTGAAAGCTTACTACAGGATTCAAGCTAAAGTTCACAGTTGATTACTCATATCAAGTTCAGCTCCATCAGAAGCGTACTATCTGAAGTCAAGCTAAAGAGCTCAAAAGTTGAATCTCATATTTATACCAAGTGCAACACACTCTTAAGAGCATTCTATGAAGCAGACTCCAAAGTATATTTTATGAATCACGATTACATACTCAAGATAATGAGTCTACATATCAAGAACATTTCGTGAAGATATTCAGTCTGGCCAGTACCCTTCTGAGATTAGACAACCGAATTTGTTTATAAGACATCTGTTATCTGTTGATCAACGCTACAGAAATATTACACTGACAAACAATATTTTTCTTTCTTATATAAGAATAAGTGTTCTTATGTCAGTTTCTTGCGCTGATTTCAAATTTGAAATCCGTTTATCTCTATCACATCGGGTTCTTAAGATATTTGTGAATAAATATATTTTTGGGAAACCGTTATTTGCTCCGTTTCATTTTTACTATATAACTTATTAAAAATTAATAAAATGCAAAATAATTCTACTTTTTATACTGCTAAAAGATGCATGACATATGGTTACGCTATTTTTCAAATAGTTACTGTATTTTGAAATAATTCTGAGCGAAATATGGCTTCTAGAAGTTGTAGAAATTCGGCTGATCTGTTCTGTTACGTGTGCGGATATTTTACCGATCGTGTTCACCAGAAAAACTTTACACCATTACTAAAGAAAGCATATGAACGTTATTTTGATTCGAAAGTTGATGATGCAAATAAATCTTGGAAGCCAAATGCAGTTTGTTCGACTTGTGCAAATACATTGGCAGGTTGGTTACAAAAATCGCCGAAGCATAAGTCGATGCCTTTTGGAGTGCCAGTAATATGGCGTGAACCGACAAATAACGCTACTGATTGTTACTTCTGCTTGACAAATATCCATGGTTTCACTTTTAAAACTAGAAAGTCTGTGGTTTATCCAAATATTGAATCGGTTTCGAAACCAGTGCCTCATGATCCAATCACGTGTCCGATCCCAGTTCCACCAGAACAATATCCGTTGGACGTGAATGAACCATCAGAAAGTGATAGTTTACCTGCTTTAGAAACTAATTCTGACTCGGATTATATACCGGTGAATGATGGTGTTCACTTAATTAACCATTCAGAACTTTCAGATCTAATACGTGATCTCACTCTTACCAAAGGACAAGCGGAATTACTCGGTTCGCGACTCAAAGAATGGAATCTTTTAGCGCCCAATACTCTGATATCTAAATTTCGTCATAGACACAGAGAACTTGTTCAATACTTTGAGATGGATGATGACATTTGCTATTGCAAAGATGTAAACGGTCTAATGGTGCACCTCGGTCATGAGCACATAGTCAACGAATGGCGACTTTTCATCGACTCTTCCAAGACTAGTCTAAAAGCCGTGTTATTGCATAACGGAAATTTATTTTCATCAATTCCAGTCGCCTACTCTGTTCATATGAAAGAAACTTATGACAATATGGCTATACTTTTGGCAAAAATAAAGTACAATGACTACCAATGGTGGATTTGTGGAGACCTAAAGGTCATTGCAATCCTCATGGGCATGCAGACTGGATATACTAAATTTTGTTGCTTCCTATGTGAATGGGACAGCCGCAACAGACAGGAACATTATGCAAGAAAGGTGTGGCCTATCAGGGATTGTATGCAGCTCAGGCATAAAAATGTAATACACGAGCCATTAGTTAACAAAGACAGCATCATTTTACCACCGTTTCATATAAAGTTGGGGCTCATGAAGAATTTCGTAAAAGCGTTAGATAAAACGAGCAAAGCTTTCACTTATCTTCGAGAAAAGTTTCCGCAAGTTAGCGATGCAAAGATAAAGGAAGGTATCTTTGTAGGACCTCAGATTAGGAAAGTTATTGCAGACAAACAATTCGAGAACTTATTACATGGTAGTGAACTTCGCGCATGGATGGCATTCACATCGATCGTCGATAACTTTCTGGGAAATCACAAATCTGTCGACTATGTGCATATTGTTAAGCAGTGCATAGATGCATACAGAATTATGGGCTGTAACATGTCCATCAAAATCCATTTGCTCGATTCGCGTCTTGACTTTTTCCCTGACAACCTTGGCGAATTCAGTAATGAACATGGAGAACGATTCCATCAAGATATCGCCGTAATGGAGTCACGTTATCAAGGACGGTGGAGTGTGACCATGCTTGCCGATTATTGTTGGATGCTTCATCGCGATGTACCACATGCCATTCACCGACGAAAGTCGACTGCAAAGAAATTCAAGCCTACGTAACTGTTATACTTCTTGTACGAATGATGTTGTAATACTGTATGCGTTGTTAAAAAACTTCAATTGTGTATTTCTAGAGATCCCGACCTGATAGAGAAAAACGGTTTGCAGATTTAAAAACAGCGCATTAAAATTGACCAGAAAAACATAGAAATGTTAGAGAAAGAAAAAATATTTTTTTTTTAGCCAGTGTTATCAAACAGTGAAGGACTATATATCGTCAACGTTCTCATTACGACAAAAGTTTTCATCAGAACGTCCTCGAGTTAGAGATACCCCACTCGACATAACTTATACCTACCTGGGACATTCTATGCATACATGTGAACCATCCTACCCAGGTGAAGCATTTAGAGACACATGGACTGTGTAGATTACTCACCATTTTGGTAACACGTATCATATCACATCATCATCATTTTGCTTTACGCAAGCTCATTCTTCTATTTAATTAACTTCAATATTAATATCTCATATGTGTGTTTTGTGTAAGTCGTCTTTACCATCATCACGTTCTAACCACTACTAACCCTATATGTGTAGATATTTAATTAATAAACTCAATAATCGTTTGATCATTATCTAGTTTGTTAATGTATCACTCGTGCTGTCGGTGTTAAATATTTACATATAAGTAAATTTATTTACCTATAAATAGATGAGGTTGGGGGCTTTTTCTGTTACGGGATCTAAGGGCAGAAGCTAAGGTCGTGGGGAAACAGAACTCTTTCCATAATTCACTAGAAACACTGTCCAGTGGAAAGCATTCGCATTCTCTTCTTCTCGTCCTATCTCGGATAGGTCTCTATCCTTTTGTAACGAGCCAATTTCTGGAGACCTTCTACCTAATATCTCATAGGCTATTCCTGGCGAAAACTACTGCCGTAGTTGCCCCAATTGCCACCACACGACAGTATTAACCTCACCAACTAATCTTTACCAGTGAAGGTACGTCTTACTTTGCGTGTGTACTTTTGTGCGCTCTCTCACTCATTAATCTACTCCAGCAGTATCACTTCTTTTTCTTTATTTTTCTCTCACTGATCATCGTTTTTATTTGGCATAATTTGTGCCTTGTCATTCATTTTTGCTCTCTACATTGGATCAGTAGAGTTAAGTCTCTAACACTTCACTACTCGACTGTTTGTGTTACGCCAGGTTTATTGACCCAGGCAGCAATAATATTTTATCATGTATTATCAGGCTGACCATCTTTTCAAAGCGATTGTGCCTGTTTATTCAAGCTTGCACTGTGCACGGTCTATGAATAGAACCCCATATTTGTGTGGGCTAATCTGGCGGAGATCCTCAAGCGAAACACAGGTGGTAATGCGTAACTTGTTTCCGCTTAGACCATCCATGTGTGTAATTATCTCAGATAATCTGTCTGGAAACTCAAGATTTGTAGACGTTATGGCAGGAACACATGGTCACAATATGGTGAGAGGCAGATAGGTGCAGCCAGAAGTCTTATGCAACAATATGACATTACTGAAGAGGTCACGCGTGGATATTAAATTTAATATTTTGAAACACGCGAGGGAATATTTTATTTGAAACACCCAACCCAGTGCTAATGATTGGTTCATTTTGAGGAGCTGAAATATACAATGTATTTTATTGGCACACCAGTCGGAAGTGCAATCTGTGATTTGCATTAAGCTCTTAGAATATAGTGTGATGAAAACACAGACACAGATCACACAGAGAGACTGCAGCACAAACGTCAGACTAGCGACTCCTAAAAGCCAGAAAGACAAAGGAGACATTGGACTTATAAATTCCACAACTATAAGTAACAGATCGAGTATTGGGCAACTTAGGAATTTACAAGTAATCCCGCATTTTTAATACAAGACCGGAAACTTAGGAATTCGATCACAAGTCATAAAGGAATTAAACAAAAGTTTTCCCAGGCATTCACAGAACACCCGTCGTCAGAGGAATTAACTCTAATTTCCCAGACCAAGCCACAGAGGAATTAAACAAACGTTTTCCCAGGCCAAGGATTTTGCAGAACAACCGTGTCAGAGGAATTAACTCTAATTTCCAGACCTGTGATTTCGAAGCTTCTAAAATAGAGCTGTGTCCACTCTAAATCTGTGCAAGGAGATTGTGTATTCTCAAAATTTCGGGGTAAGTGTAAGCAATTTATTTACTAATGTAAATTCTACAGATTATATACAAGGCTGGCAACCTCAACATATGGAAATAGTATATGACTGAACCACTACTGCAAGAGCTGGTGATTGTTTCTGACTAGTAGTGCGGGAAACCCGACAGCAGAGCGACACCAGACTCCGACGAGAGTAGTGATGAGTAATGAGTGATGATTACCTCACATGTGCCTAAGGTGTAACATATTATCTTGTGAGATTTATGTACCTTTCTTAATTGTAATTCAGGCAAATCATTATTCACGCACGCCAGGCGCAATTTCCTAGTTAACACCCAGAAGGATATGGGTGAATTTTCATCATATTCCCTGAGTTACACTGTGTGCTCGGGAATTTAATTCGTCTGAGAGGTTAACATCGGTGGGTGCAGTGCATGACAATGGGCCTGTTAGTTTGCGGTGAACAACTGTACTTAGCAGGTATTTGTTTCTTTCTATTTGTCTAAAGTTCGTGGTTACAAGCCATCAGACGATTTGTGGTATCCACGCCACTATTGTGAGGGAAAAGCATCCACCCTAGCCGCCTTCAGTGGAAGAGAGTGTGGAGAAGGCTTTCGTCATCACAGAATTGATGAACCACAGCTGCAGGACTCCCTTATAAAAGTTAAGTGCTTGTAAAAAGGCACCAGCAAAAACGACCTAATGTTTCTTAACTATATCCTCACCCTAAATCTCAGTAAAGAGAAAATTTGATTCCAATATAAAATTCACCAGCATTTTATTTATTTTAAACTGTTAATACTAACTGATTATTAAATTTGTTACATGTTGTTTTAAAACTAAACAATCACAGCCAATTCAGTTTTTTATATGTATGAAAGCAAACGTATGAACCAGAATATATATATATATATATATATATATATATATATATATATATATATATATATATATATATATATATATATATATATATATATATATATATATATATATACCTATACATATATTTACCTCTAAACAGAGCTATTTATAACAGGGATTTTGTTGGATTACACCAACTGGTAGGCGTGAACGGACCTTAAACTATTGCTTAAATCCTTCACAAAAGGCGTCGGACCAGATATAATGCGTTAACAATTGTTCAGCCCAATGCAACATTGTTCGTGACTTCTGGAAATATCTTGTGAATGGTCCCTTACGGTAGAATTGTCATTAATCTTCTATCTACATCTCTGTCAATAGTAATCTTGCGCGCAGGTAGATACCTTGGAAGCCAATATTAGATACTCTTGAGTTTTGGTCACTGTTGGACCACTACTGCAAAGCAGGGGGAGGCAATCCGTGACAATACCAAGTCTTCATGTCCTGTGCCATCAGCTCAAACTCTTCCCTTGTCTTCCTCATCCCTTTCATTTCCATCTTCAGTTTTCTTTCACATGTGCTTTAGGTCTCCCACTACCTCTCTAACGCTGAGGGATTCCAGAACATGGACTGCCTTGTATCAACAGGTTTCCTCAATGTGTGTCCACCTCATAGCCAGCGTCTTCTTGTCCCCTCTTGTTCCACTGACACTTGTCTAATTCTTGTCATCAGTTCCATTCCACACTGGTGATCGTGTCGTACCTCACCTACCCCACCCACATAAGTCTGGCACTCGTAGCGCCTCTGCGATAAGTAAGTTTGGCATATTGCCTACCAAAGGCTGCTGACCCCTTCTGCTGACGTCATCCTTGGTTTGCAAACAACCGACAGTTTAAAGACTAGTCGATGGATAATATCAACAATATAAAGTCCAGAATGTAACGCAATCAGTGAGAAGCATATTTCGTGTACGGATCTACAAGAACATAATATGGGAATACGGAATAAATGCTTATTTTTAAGGTGGTATAACTATTAGTTTTAATATGTTTGAAGACAGAACGCCAGCTTCGCTAAAAAGCGGGGATGGGGTGGAGAGGGGGAGAGAGAGAGAGAGAGAGAGAGAGAGAGAGAGAGGGGGGGAGAGAAGAAGAAGAAGAAGAGAATTCATGGTTAAACAAGGTCTAACAGCATATCCCCTGTCACCTCGTATTTTCAAACATATAGATAAAAATTAAAATAATTTAAATATATATATTTTTTCAAATGTATAGTAAGATACGACAGATGATAGCCAAGACCACAGAAGGGGGGAATTAGAACTGGTTTTTTTTTTTAACGTTTAACAACTTCGCCGAAGAACTGAAAGAAAACTAAATAAGAAAAAGATTCAAAATAGATTGAGGAAACAGATCTTTAGCACAACTCGTGAAATACTGAACCCACAGGAAAAGACAAGCAAGGAAAAGCCAAAGAATACATGAAAAAACAAAACACTGATTGATGAAGGTCAGAGGACACATCGGAAGGAAGATTACAAGAGTGAAAGAAAAACGAAACAGATATAGTATAAAGTGTGGTCTACAGCCAACGGCATAAGGAAGCAAAGAACAAGAATGACTCGATTAACACTGCATTATGGATGGTTATATATTACTACAGCACTAAATCAATAACCGTTTCACGATACTGCATTCTCTAGGGCAGCAAATGTCCGATTCCGGTCTTGCAATTCTTGCCAGAATAAACGGTGTGAGTCATCCACTCTTATCTGGATTCAAATATGCAGCAGCTGTCTCTCAATGGCATTTGCCTCCAAGCTTGTCACCGGATCAACTTAGCCTCTGGCTAACCTGCGCTCTGCTAATTTAATTCAAGATCTTATAACAAAGCTCGTGAAACACTAGACTAGAGATGTTGTAGTGGTGTTTGATGGTATTGTATGATGGTGATATTACTAAATGTAATTGTATGAGGCCAGCTGTGAAGGCTCCTGAGATAAAATGTAGTTGAGAATTGTCAGAAGGCCTTTCTTGCTACCACTACGACCTCACACTTAATTTTTTTTAATGAATGTGGCTACGTAAAGTGTCTAGGGTTATGCTATGTAGTGTGGTGTGATAGTTTCTAAATACACCCACAGATAATTAAGAAGACTAATAATATTAACAAATGTTAAAATACACTGAACTAACTCACGTGTGTAAAATTTTTGTTAGAATTATATTACATTTATTTTGTTCTGGATCAATTTTTAGGTTGACCAGAACTTAAAAGGATTTAGAGATTATGAAAGAAATGCATGGAATATTATATCATAAATGCAATAGTGTACATATATATGTACTATACTAGTTAGTTTTATTAAAATGTTCTAGTAGTCATCTACTTGGGAGGATAGTTACTGTTTGTGCTGTTGGGGTGGCCTCATCACACCTGTCTATATTGACTACACAGTGTCCAGAAAATGGTGGGAATTTTTATGAGGGTATTAGTAACTAAACGGGGTTGGTGAATGTCCAGCAGACCAGAGGCTCACTCATCTTTTAGTTGTAGCTCTGGTGCTGAAATCTGGTGGTCCCACCTCTCTGTGCTGGCGGGCAATAATGGTGGTCTCTGTCACAAGTACTGCACAGATACACTCGAGTAAAGTCACCAACTGAATAGTCACTGCTTGGTTGACAACAGAAACTCGCAGCTCAGATTATGAATAAATAACACAGAATTGCTAGCAAAACTCAGCTGAGCTGCTGGCTATAGTATGGCGTCCCTAAATTTCTTACACTTTCTTTCATATGGAAATCACCACACTTTAAAATCTGTGTCTATCACTGAACAACTATTGAAGAATGGCCCCACTTTCGCGTCTGAGCGCTAATGATATGATTGTCTGTGGCCAATCACTGCCTAGGTTTATTTTAAATTTCAAATTTCCTACCATAAAGTCATTTCAGTCATGCTTCAGTCAAGTATGGATGGTTATCTGTTAGTCTGTCCGTCTCTACTTGTGTTTCTACAAAATGTACTCGATTTTTGAACCAACCTTTCTCTCCCCTCCAAAATTTTGTCGTTAAAAGTTATTTTTAGACACAGCTACCACCCAAAAACCCTCTCCTCCATACTAAGTAAATTTGAACACCTGCGTTTCGAGGTCGTGTTTTTTTGTGCAATTAGCGACACTTTTAGATTCAATACAGTCTGTCGAGGATGTGAACAACACTGTCTTTTGTCATTATCTTCAATATTATCTATCCGTCTGTAAAATTAAGACCATATTAGTTCACTGCTCAGAATAGGCCATCCGGCCAGCTAATTTTTATATTCCTAACATTAATATTAAGAAAAAAAGTACTTTTTAAATTTTGTAATATTCCAAACATCTGCGTTTTAGCCGCTGAATTCAAATCAAGGGCTTGGTATTGCAAAAGCGTCCAATAAATGACTGTGGCGTATTATATCCATGGTCCCTTCTGTCGAGTTGCTTACTTTTTATGTCAACTTGGGAAACGTGACTTTTCTCCGTTTCCCCCCCAATTGCGTCTCCTTAGCCTTTCTAGTCCCACGCAATCTTTCCAGTCATATTTTTCCTTTTTGATCCTCCGTTCCCCTCCTGTCTAGCAAGTCAATTTTTATGGAGGGTGATGACCCGCGGTCTAGGCGATCATGTACATCAGCAGCCTACGCATTATGTTTTTTATCCTTATATGTTATCCTTGGAGGTAGTTTACCGTTGTATCTCTGTCAATTTCACTACACATCTCCCCACTTGAAAACATGCCTATGGCAAGTTCCAAAACCAGCGATACACATAGGTAAAATTACTCCTCACGTCTGCCACTACTCTAATTTTGATCACAGGGGTGCCGACTGAGGAAATCTGCACCGACATTCAATTTGCCTGGGATATATTGGATACTGAACTGATAAGGTTGAAGCAATAAAGACCACCTCAGCAATCTTGCGTTTTAATGCTTAGCCTGAGACAAGAACACGAGAGGCTGATGGTCCGTCTCCACCACAAAAGTCCTACCATACAGATAGATTTGAAACTTCTTTATTGCCCAGATTAATGCTAAACATTCCTTTTCGCTTGTGGAGTATCCTTGTTCCGCCTTATTTAATTTGCGGCTTGCATAAGCGACTGGTTTAAGTTCCCCATCAGGTGAAGATGATCTTTGCAACAAAGCCCCTCCTAGTCCTACATTACTTGCATCGGTTCTTAAGACAAAGTCCTGTGTCAAGTCAGGCAGTTTGAGAATAGGCTTGCTAGTGAGTTTTTCCTTTAACTCTTGGAACGCTAGTTCACATTGTGCAGTCCAAATAATTTTATCTGGAAGTCCCTTGCGAGTCAGATCAGTCAGAGGAGCACAAATAGCGTTAAAATTTTTGATGTATTTCTGATAAAATCCGCATAACGACACGAATGATCGCACGTCCTTTTTTGTTTGCGGCCTAGGTGCTCTCTGCAGTTTTTCCAAGTTCTTAGGATCAGGGGTCATATTACCCTGATATACAGTGTGTCCCAAGAATTCCAACTCTTTGCATCCAATACAACATTTTGTTGGCCTAGCAGTTAAGTTCGCCTCCCGAAGTCTATCAAACAACATCTCCAGAGCTTCAATGTGTTCTTCAAATGTCTCTGTGGCGACGAGAATATCATCCATGAAATTCGTGATACATGGGTTATTCAGGGGATCCAACAATTTTCGCATCATCCTTGAAAACACACTCGGAGCATTTTTCAGTCCGAATGGTAGCATATTGAATTCATAATGTCCATCCGAAGTGCTAAAAGCCAAATAAGGTCTCACTTCAGGCTTCACTGGGATCTGGTAATAGCCTTTACTAAGATCCACCTTTGAAAAGTATTTTGCCTTGTTCAGTCTGGCAAATAACTGTTTTGTGTCTGGTAATGGATCCACTTGTCCTTCTGTGACAGCATTCAGTTTCCTGTAATCTATGCACAGTCTGTGTTCCCCAGACGGTTTTCTCAACAAAACGACACTAGAACTAAAAGATGATTCACTGTGCGAAATAATCCCCTCCTTCAACAAATACTCTATTTCTTCCTTCAATGCCTTCTCCTTCGCGAACGGAATAGAATAGGCTCTCATACAGATTGGGTTTGAGTCTACCAGTTTCATGTCATACTGTAGCAAATTTGTATGGCCTGGTTTATCTGTTAATACATCTGTATGTTCCTCCAGAACCTGTTGAACTCTCTCCCTCTGGTTTTTAGTCAGGTGCTTACTGACTTTTACCTGTGCTGCTGTTTCACAAGGATGTAATGGGTATTCATGTGAGGTGAGTGGTTCTTTTTGCATCTGGGTTGCAATAGCCAAGGTCAATAAGGGGGTGCTTTCCTGGAGTGGTCTGTCCAGATACTTCTTTAACAGGTTTACATGATAAACTTTCTCCTTCCCCTTTTTGTCAACTTTATAGTTTGTTCTAGACACCTTCTCTAGAACCGTATATGGACCTTGCCAACCAATTTGTAATTTATTCTGGCTTCCGGGTAGTAGAAGCAGCACCTTCTCTCCGACTGCCAGTTCCCTGTCCTTTGCCTTCCTATTAAAATATGCTGCATGTTTCTTCCTGGCTTGTTTCAAATTATCATTTGCCAGTTTCCATCCAGCTTTCAAACGATTGGTCAGTTCGTTCACATATTGATACGATGAGGTAACAGTCTCTTCCGCCTTCTCATCTGTCCAGGTCCTTAATAGGGCTACATCTGGATCTTTAATTTATCATACGTAGTTATCATGGAACCCGTCAGGTCCCGTCCATTAGAAGCCCTATAGTGAGGACTTTTCTTCCTAGAATCATCACTCACAAATCGACCACTACCAATTTTTTTCTTGGGTTTATCTCCCCACTTTAGATTGCTTATGAGAGATCTTCGCTCTCTTTTCTGTTCTTCCAGTTTATATAAGTTCGACCGAGGGATTGTCATCTTATCCTGGGTTAAATTTCTTCTTTGTACTCTTCGCATAGTGGCCATGTTAATCCATTCAAGTGAAGACTGGGTGTGAAAAGGGGGCTCCCATTGCACTTTGTCTACCTGAGTATAATTTGTTTTCCTTCCAGGCCTAATTTTGCCCCGTGGCGTTTCTAGGTCCTGCACATATTTTCCCTTTGTGGGTTTTCCCTCATGAAATACGCCACATGCTTCTACAAAGTTTTCAACATCGACATTTACGTCGGGCCAATAGTATTTTCGAGCAATCTTTTGGCAGACGGTACCGACTTTCTCATGGTCACCATCTTTTCCAACATGTAAGCTCCTTATTAAGTTTGCCCTATATATCTTGGGAAGAACTAACTGTCCGTGACCAGTGGATCTAGTTCCTGTCTTCCTGTATAATAGTTTGTTCTTCATGAAATATTCCCCCTTGCTCGGAGGTGTGTGGCATTTGGGCAATTTTTTAAAACAGGGCTTGAGTGTCCTATCCTCAGCCTGCGCCTTCCTCATCTCCTCTGGATGAGCATTTATAGGTTCACCTTCTTCCTCCTTCTTCTGTGACCTGGTCTGCACTGTCGCCATGATCACAGGTTTCTCGGGATTCCCCAAGAAGACGTATCTACACCCCAATATCAGAGGGTAGATTGGTTCATCTATCACTGCGGCTCTGATTTCTCCTTCCACATAGCGAGTTTTCACCGTTATCCTTGCGATGGGAAGTGTCATGAGTGGTATGTCCTTAGTCGCCCCTTGTATTTCCACTGTTTCTGTGGTATACTGACTTGGGTCCACTAGGCTAGACTTCACAACTGAATCATAATCCAAACCTGTATCATAAAGGCACCTTATGGTGACCCCATTACAAATAACATCCTCACAAACTAAGGGGTGATAAGGTTCCTGTTGCTCCTTAGGATTAACCTTTAATCTTTGCGTCCCTGACTTCATTGCAGCAATGTTTGAAGGTTTCCTTCTACAAAATTCGGTGTTATGGTTATCCTTCTTGCACCATTTACACCATCTTTTTCCTTGGTTCAACGGTTTTCTTTCATTGAACTTTTGGTCATTGAACTGTGAGTTTCTGTCGCGATAGTCATTTCTTGGCCGCTCAAAGTTTGTCCTACCTTTATTTCCCTGCTCTCTAGTATCAAATTTATTAAATTGCTGTGGAGCTTTAAAATTGTCTATGTGCTTCTTCTTAGCACCACTTACCTCTGCCTGGGCTGCCTGATACCTCTCAGCAACATTTAAAATTTCCCCCAACTTCTCTGCACCTTGTTCCATGAGAAATTTTCTCATGTCTGGAGCCATGGACTCTCTCAATTGCTCAATCATGATCATTTCTTTAAGATCTTGGGTCTTCCCCAGAGCCGTCCATTTCTCCAAATAGGTTTCTAGTCTGGCAGAGAATTGGTGGTATGTCTCCCCAGACAACAGTTTGGCATTTCTAAATTTCTTACGATAAAATTCACCATTCTTCTCGTACCTTAATAACAAAGCCTGCTTTAACATGTCATAATTGTCTTGGTCTTCCCTGTTCATTTTGGCAAATACTTCATAAGAAGTACCTCTCAATCCCTGTGATAGCTTTAAGCTCCACCTCTCTCTCTCTAACCCATATGTAGTAGCTAATAACTCAAAACGTCCTAGGTACCCCTCTATGTCATCGTCTTTTTCAACAAAATGGTCTAAATGAAACCCCATAGCGGAGTTTGAGGCTCCCAGACTGGGCGTAGCATCTGAGGCAAAAGGGCTGGCACCATTTTCAGGAGCCTGGCCTTGTAATTCCAGCTCCCTTAGTCGTAATTCGTGCTCCCTTTGCAACCTTCTATCTTCTGCCTCCCTTTCGGCCTTTTTATCTTCTGCCTCCCTTTCGGCCTTTTTATCTTCTGCCTCCCTTTCGGCCTTTTTATCTTCTGCCTCCCTTTCGGCCTTTTTATCTTCTGCCTCCCTTTGCTGTCGTTTTTCTTCTGCCTCAATCTGCAGCCTCTTAATGTCTCTATCAGCCTCAATTTGTAACCTCTTTTCTTCAGCTATCCTTTCAGCCTCTAATTTTCTTTCAGCCTCTTTTTCTAATCTCCTTTCTTCCCGTTCAATATATTTATCACATTCAGCCGTTACATATTGAATTAAAATTTGACCATCCATTCCCATCTCCTTCGCGGTGAGCACAGCAGCTGATCTAAATTTTGCCAGCTCCGCCATACTTTTTAGACAATATAATAATATACAAGATAAATCTCTAACCAGTAAATACACTAAGTACTTCTTATGACTATAGTCTAACCAATTCTAACTAACCAGTTAACTAATTAATTATTACTGGCTGTGAAGATTCACCAACTTTTATCTGCAGGGACACTTTTAATTTTAAAGGAAATTTTACAATTTATTTCCCTACTTTTATTTCTCCCACCAGGAGATCCTAATATTACTGTTGGGCTAATTATCCCCGGACAAGACCCCAATTTATGTAGTGGTGTTTGATGGTATTGTATGATGGTGATATTACTAAATGTAATTGTATGAGGCCAGCTGTGAAGGCTCCTGAGATAAAATGTAGTTGAGAATTGTCAGAAGGCCTTTCTTGCTACCACTACGACCTCACACTTAATTTTTTTTTAATGAATGTGGCTACGTAAAGTGTCTAGGGTTATGCTATGTAGTGTGGTGTGATAGTTTCTAAATACACCCACAGATAATTAAGAAGACTAATAATATTAACAAATGTTAAAATACACTGAACTAACTCACGTGTGTAAAATTTTTTTGTTAGAATTATATTACATTTATTTTGTTCTGGATCAATTTTTTAGGTTGACCAGAACTTAAAAGGATTTAGAGATTATGAAAGAAATGCATGGAATATTATATCATAAATGCAATAGTGTACATATATATGTACTATACTAGTTAGTTTTATTAAAATGTTCTAGTAGTCATCTACTTGGGAGGATAGTTACTGTTTGTGCTGTTGGGGTGGCCTCATCACACCTGTCTATATTGACTACACAGTGTCCAGAAAATGGTGGGAATTTTTTATGAGGGTATTAGTAACTAAACGGGGTTGGTGAATGTCCAGCAGACCAGAGGCTCACTCATCTTTTAGTTGTAGCTCTGGTGCTGAAATCTGGTGGTCCCACCTCTCTGTGCTGGCGGGCAATAATGGTGGTCTCTGTCACAAGTACTGCACAGATACACTCGAGTAAAGTCACCAACTGAATAGTCACTGCTTGGTTGACAACAGAAACTCGCAGCTCAGATTATGAATAAATAACACAGAATTGCTAGCAAAACTCAGCTGAGCTGCTGGCTATAGTATGGCGTCCCTAAATTTCTTACACTTTCTTTCATATGGAAATCACCACACTTTAAAATCTGTGTCTATCACTGAACAACTATTGAAGAATGGCCCCACTTTCGCGTCTGAGCGCTAATGATATGATTGTCTGTGGCCAATCACTGCCTAGGTTTTTTTTTAATTTCAAATTTCCTACCATAAAGTCATTTCAGTCATGCTTCAGTCAAGTATGGATGGTTATCTGTTAGTCTGTCCGTCTCTACTTGTGTTTCTACAAAATGTACTCGATTTTTGAACCAACCTTTCTCTCCCCTCCAAAATTTTGTCGTTAAAAGTTATTTTTAGACACAGCTACCACCCAAAAAACCCTCTCCTCCATACTAAGTAAATTTGAACACCTGCGTTTCGAGGTCGTGTTTTTTTGTGCAATTAGCGACACTTTTAGATTCAATACAGTCTGTCGAGGATGTGAACAACACTGTCTTTTGTCATTATCTTCAATATTATCTATCCGTCTGTAAAATTAAGACCATATTAGTTCACTGCTCAGAATAGGCCATCCGGCCAGCTAATTTTTATATTCCTAACATTAATATTAAGAAAAAAGTACTTTTTAAATTTTGTAATATTCCTAACATCTGCGTTTTAGCCGCTGAATTCAAATCAAGGGCTTGGTATTGCAAAAGCGTCCAATAAATGACTGTGGCGTATTATATCTAAGGTCCCTTCTGTCGAGTTGCTTACTTTTTATGTCAGCTTGGGAAACGTGACTTTTCTCCGTTTCCCCCCCCCCCCCCCCCCCAATTGCGTCTCCTTAGCCTTTCTAGTCTCACGCAATCTTTCCCGTCATATTTTTTCCTTTTTGATCCTCCGTTCCCCTCCTGTCTAGCAAGTCAATTTTTATGGAGGGTGATGACCCGCGGTCTAGGCGATCATGTACATCAGCAGCCTACGCATTATGTTTTTTATCCTTATATGTTATCCTTGGAGGTAGTTTACCGTTGTATCTCTGTCAAAGCTGTATTAACATAATGTGCAGCTCCATGTTCACCTGATTTCTTCTTCTTCTTCCTCCTTGTTCGTCCTGAAAAGGACGTTGGTTGCGTTGTGTTCGTTTACAGCGAAGCTGCGGTATTTGCGCCTTTCGGCCGACAGATCCGACTTCCGCACGACATTTTTTGGGGACCAGGTTTGCCCTCCCTCTTCGATCCCTACTCCTCAGCCAGACTGCAGTGATGCAGCCTGTTTCCAGGACCACCACATGGAGGTGGAGTATGGTCTTGGTCATCTCTGGTTCGCTGACCCTGACGCAGACAGTCAAGCTATGGGTCGCTTACTGCATTCCTCACTTTTGATGCGTCTTGGGTCCCGTTCACCCAATTTCATCTGTGGACTACTTTGTGTTGTAGACAATGAAGACACTTAAACCGCAAAGAGAATCATATTTCAGCTGTCCCTGTAGACCATAATTTCTCTTAGAACAAGACTTTCTAGGAGAGTAGGATGAACGCTTAGCCTTGCGTGAAAAGTGGCCAAGCGGTCAAATAAAAAAAAAGTGCTAATCTACGTGCCTGGGTAGTGTGTCACCTTATGTATATTCTCAAAGAACAATGACAATTAAAGCTCAAATAAAATGCGACAGACACATCCAGGTGCTTCAGAGCTCCGAGGGCACTGACCAGCAGCAGTCCTGATTTCGTGAAGGGGTCAATGCGAAAAAACAATGCAAGACATGATAGACAAAGCTAAGTATACCCACAACCAGTAGTCAGATTGTATATCTGCATTAAAGAAATAATCTGGTATGTTTTATACTACAGTCAGCACTGTCACTGTCGACTGGGCGTTCAACAGATGGCAAGCGCTTCTCGAAATCCCATGGGGGCATGTCTGGCATACAGATGAAGGTAAAGGCAGTCTTATATCAGATAAGGTGGTAGGGAAGTTAAGTGTTCGGGAATTCACCATACTAGGTCCAGAATTATGAGGTGGCGTGACCAGTTCCCTTCTTGCTACATTTGCCTTCCCTAACTCACGAGCAGGGCCAAGTACCTATTTACAGCTGGGTAGACTGGAGCGTGACGCTGCAAGGTTTCAAACCCGAAACCCGGTAACTCTGCCGCGACGGAGGTAAAGCAGGACACTTTGGAACATAACAACTTTGTCTTATTGAATGATTAAAAGCATATAAGGCACATCAACAGTGCTCGTCCCTTCTCCAACCAAATTATAATACTGCTGGTCTCAAGTATGAATCTTTATAAGGGCCAGTAGAACTTTTATATTTGTTGGGGGGGGGGTGGGGGGGGGGGGGGGGGGGGGGGGGGAATATTTTAAAAGATATCCAGCAAACGTTAAAAGGCAGATTAGCTTGAAATGTTTTTACTCATAACCTACCTCGTCATGTAGATATTGCAGTAGCTCTCCATTATAAACTGCACTCGAAATGGCAGGTTCTTCGAAGGTTCGGTACTGGCATCCTCAGGCAGGACATCGCTTGTCGCAGTTGGTGATGGTCGAGGGTGGCCGTCTACGGAATTCGAAATTGTCGAAGATGAACCTATCTGCACAGAATCAGAAAACAAGCTGACCCGACTTTCCTCCTTGTTACGAACGCCATTGCAAAGCTGCTGCTCCAAGTGGGCAATGGCTGTAGTAAGATCAGTCTCTGACACAGAGAACGTGTTAAACGGGTCACGGTCAGGATTTTCACACCACAGAAACGAAAACAAGTCGCGCAACATTTTGGGAAGCAGAGATGCAGGAGAATGAGTTTGAAACTTTGCAGAATCTGTGCAGCCTGTATTTTTTCTTGTAACTGCAGACCATGAGGAACGCCCAGAGCTGGATGAAGAAGACAGTTTGCGGAGTTTGGCTGGGATGCGGTATAGACTATTACAGCTACCGGTGGTAGACATTGTGGCCATTGTGCACACAGAAACCATCGACTCACTGTCGGCCTCAAAGCCAGCTCTACTTAACGGTGGGCCCCTTGATGATGCAGAAGTGAAGTTGGGGGTAAATTTTTGGAGTAGCGGTGAGGTCAGAGAGTATTTGGAAAATCTTTGAGAGCAGTGAGGTTGTGAAGGTAGTGCCCGTATAACATGAGGGAAATTGACTGTTTCAGACTGTCTCATTAACCGGTTCTGGTTTTCCTGGGGTTGGTAACTGTCCAATGAAATTGAACGTCGTGTAGCTGAAGTTTTTTCTCGCGTCGGATTAGGTATGTCAGGCTTCAGAACAAAAATCCCTCCAGCGAGTGGGCTAACCGTACTTTCCTTTCTTAAAATAAAATTATTATTGCTGAGAAATTCATCTCTTGTGGAGAAGCAGTGCTCATCACCAATCTTATCTTTTTCAACTACTTCACAGTTCACATCCTCTTCTATTTGTCCAAATGTCAAGTCTTCTATAAATTCAATGCTAGTATCCGTATCCTCTAGCATCCGCGAAGAAGCACATGATGTCATGACAACGGAAGTCCCTTCAGAGCTTCTACTACAGTTCAGTCCCTGGTCACCAGATTCTAATGAGACACTAAAACTGTTGTCCAACCAACATCCTCGATGCCTTGGTTCCATTTCCATGTAGATCCAGCTAGATCGAGCGCTTTCCCAGCATGCCTCGTCGAAGTTGCTGTCGAAATCCTCCCCTTCTGCAGAATCAAGCGACATTTTATCTGGTCTGGGCATCACGTACCAGATCCCTGTTAGCGGAGTTAGACTTTTAACAATAGTCAATCGCTGGTAGACATACTCCTGATCACTCAAACTTAAACCAGATATTCAGTATCCATTCTGTCTGTCACCTTAGGTGAGTTCGCAGAATTTCTGTTTGTTGTTTCAGTAACAATAAATACAAACGTTTGTATAGTATCTGAGTCAACAAGTTCTGGAAATAAAGATCACGCCTGCCTAATTAAATTTAGCGCAGCTATTGATTAAACACTCTCATAATTACTCCTATTCACAATAGTTTCAAATCAACTACTACTCTCATAAAGATGAGCAAGATATTATTAACCTCGGTAAATTTTTATAATCGTTAACTATCACCATTTATAATACTATAAACAATACAATAAGCCAAAACTAAAAACTCATTACTGCTACAATATGGTGGCATTCGCATAACGACACGCTCGCACATTTCGAATAGAGGTCGACCGTGCTTCATGAGTTCCTATAACAACTGTAACTAGGCATTTCCACCAATGAACGAAGGCGATAATGACTGAATCTTTACAATTCAACGTTTAATTTATATATCCGAGTAGATACATGTTAATGAGGCGGACTTCGCAAAATAAAACTATTTTACCGCAACACTTGATAAAAACATACATAATCGAACATTTTTAACTACTTAAGGAAAAAAATCCCAACCCCCTTTTCATCTTTACAAAGTATGACTATTATAAAAGCAGTTCATAATCAGGGGTGTACTTAAAGTATTTGGTACCCGGGGCGTATCCTTCCTTTGGCACTCTTCATAAAACATGCAGAAAAATACATTTTGCTTGCAAGTAGATTTTTAAGCAGTCAAGTACTGTTACTGTCATAATAGTGTCCGACACCCCCCCCCCCCCCCCCCCTTCCTGTCTGTCACCCGAGACGGACACCCCCCCCCCCCCCCAACCGCACCCCCTTAGTAGCTACTGCTCATAATTTAAATTAATAATAATAATAATAATAATAAATTCTTTAAGCGCCAAACACGGCGCATAAGGCAGAAACCAGTGCTCTCCAGGTTGTTCGTTGTGACGCCACTCCTCTTAGAGATGAGAGTTATCTACCCTTCCAAGATGGAGGTGAAATTCGTTTCTCACCTTAGACGCCGAAAGAAAAACATCAGGAATGTGTATATTTCGATGGATATCACCATGTTATGTTAAATTATAGAATAAAAGATACACCAGAGTATCTAGTGGTGTAGATATTTTCCTATAACTGACCTCGAAACCCTCGAATCGGTCGGTTGGATCGGAGGGTTGATCAGTGAGTTAACAATTCACTATCGTAAAACAAGCTATTGTTACCGAAACAGAATTTAAATTAGCCAATTAGTATCAAGTCGTTCCGATATGAAACCGTTTGCGTTATTATACGGAACAGTTTGGTTAACGTAAATAGGTAGTGTGTGGGTGGGCATCTTACTAGGATAAAGTACAAAGTTGCGACCACAGTCTTCGACAGGGGCAAAACGTTTGAAAGCAGTGCAGAAAAGAAAGTGACAGCTAATTTAAAATGCATTTGGGGGAAAAGGACGTGAATCGCTGGAAATGATCGCATTACTTGCTCTGCAAAAACCCAATATCAAAAACACAGGGATGGTTAGTGTCTAACCCAACAGGAAGATTAACCAGTTCTCAAGGTCAGACCGACGTCTGCTACCAATGGAACAGGATATCATTACAGAAAAAAAAAAGATTTTTGGATAACAAGAACAGGAAATAAAGGTCAGAGCTGGAAAACCCTACTAGTATATTTAAATAAATAATGACGATGGCGCTGATCTGACAGTCCCTGATTCAATCCTCGGAGTGTCTATCACCTTTTGTTACTTTTGTAGTGCCTTCCTTTTGTTTGTAACGTGTGCATACCATTTACCAATTTTCTTTAAATATTTACTACTCACAGATCTTCACTTTCTTTGTCTACTGTGGTAAAATCAACGCTGATGTACCCGCAGCATCGGGAAAAGCTTCAGTGAATAAAAAATTGTTTAGAAAAAAAAAAAAATCTAGTTTTTTTACATGACGACCTGCCACAGCACTAGAAAGTTGACAGTAAAATGTAAGATATTTTTTAAAATGTCAGCGCGTAATGTCAATTCTATTCACAAGAAATTATTCTCTCTAAAGTCTAATTCTCCGGAATCTAAAATAGACATCCATGAACAGTTTGGGCTTCAAAGAAAAACGTGATCTTTGATTTTTAATGTACCAATCACTGAATAAAGTCACATCGATCAGGATTAAATTACACTGACAAACAACATTTTTCTTTCTGATATAAGAATAAGTGTTCTTAGGTCAGTTTCTTGCGCTGATTTCAAATTTGAAATCCGTTTATCTCTATCACGTCGGGTTCTTAAGATATTTGTGAATAAATATATTTTTGGGAAACCGTTATTTGCTCCGTTTCATTTTTACTATATAACTTTTAAAAAATTAATAAAATGCAAAATAATTCTACTTTTTATACTGCTAAAAGATGCATGACACATGTTACGTTATATTTCAAATAGTTACTGTATTTTGAAATAATTCTGAGTGAAATATGGCTTCTAGAAGTTGTAGAAATTCGGCTGATCTGTTCTGTTACATGTGCGGATATTTTACCGATCGTGTTCACCAGAAAAACTTTACACCATTGCTAAAGAAAGCATATGAACTTTATTTCGATTCGAAAGTTGATGATGCAAATAAATCTTGGAAGCCAAATGCAGTTTGTTCGACTTGTGCAAATACATTGGCAGGTTGGTTACGAAAATCGCCGAAGCATAAGTCGATGCCTTTTGGAGTGCCAGTAATATGGCGTGAACCGACAAATCACGCTACTGATTGTTACTTCTGCTTGACAAATATCTATGGTTTCACTTTTAAAACTAGAAAGTCTGTGGTTTATCCAAATATTGAATCGGTTTCGAAACCAGTGATTTATGATCCAATCACGTGTCCGATCCCAGTTCCACCAGAACAATATCCGTTGGACGTGAATGAACCATCAGAAAGTGATAGTTTACCTGCTTTAGAAACTAATTCTGACTCGGATTATATACCGGTGAATGATGGTGTTCACTTAATTAACCATTCAGAACTTTCAGATCTAATACGTGATCTCGCTCTCACCAAAGGACAAGCGGAATTACTCGGTTCGCGACTCAAAGAATGGAATCTTTTAGCGCCCAATACTCCGATATCTAAATTTCGTCATAGACACAGAGAACTTGTTCAATACTTTGAGATGGATGATGACATTTGCTATTGCAAAGATGTAAAAGGTCTAATGGTGTACCTCGGTCATGAGCACATAGTCAACGAATGGCGACTTTTCATCGACTCTTCCAAGACTAGTCTAAAAGCCGTGTTATTGCATAATGGAAATTTATTTTCATCAATTCCAGTCGCCTACTCTGTTCATATGAAAGAAACTTATGACAATATGGCTATACTTTTGGCAAAAATAAAGTACAATGACTACCAATGGCGGATTTGTGGAGACCTAAAGGTCATTGCAATTCTCACGGGCATGCAGACTGGGTATACTAAATTTTGTTGCTTCCTATGTGAATGGGACAGCCGGAACAGACAGGAACATTATGCAAGAAAGGTGTGGCCTATCAGGGATCGTATGCAGCTCGGGCATAAAAATGTAATACACGAGCCATTAGTTAACAAAGACAGCATCATTTTACCACCATTACATATAAAGTTGGGGCTCATGAAGAATTTCGTAAAAGCGTTAGATAAATCGAGCAAAGCTTTCACTTATCTTCGAGAAAAGTTTCCGCAAATTAGCGATGCAAAGATAAAGGAAGGTATCTTTGTAGGACCTCAGATTAGGAAAGTTATTGCAGACAAACAATTCGAGAACTTGTTACATGGTAGTGAACTTCGCGCATGGATGGTATTCAAATTGATCGTCGATAACTTTCTGGGAAATCACAAATCTGTCGACTATGTGCATATTGTTAAGCAGTGCATAGATGCATACAGAATTATGGGCTGTAACATGTCCCTCAAAATCCATTTGCTCGATTCGCATCTTAACTTTTTCCCTGACAACCTTGGCGAAGTCAGCGATGAACATGGAGAACGATTCCATCAAGATATCGCCGTAATGGAGTCACGTTATCAAGGACGGTGGAGTGTGATCATGCTTGCCGATTATTGTTGGATGCTTCATCGCAATGTACCACATGCCATTCACCGACGAAAGTCGACTGCAAAGAAATTCAAGCCTACATAACTGTTATACTTCTTGTACAAATGATGTTGTAATACTGTATGCGTTGTTAAAAAACTTCAATTGCGTATTTCTAGAGATCCCGACCTGATAGAGAAAAACGGTTTGCAGATTTAAAAAACAGCGCATTAAAATTGACCAGAAAAACATAGAAATGTTAGAGAAAGAAAAAAAAAATTTTTTTTTTGTTAGCCAGTGTTATCAGATAGATATACAACGGCGGTTCAATATATTCAACAGCACAATTTGAACGTCTGTGAAAAATCTGAATCTCATTGTTTGGGCGTCAAACCGCCGCCGACGAGAAAGAAAGAATTTAAATAATAAAGGTGTTCGAAGAACATTTTGGTTTGAGACTCGTGACATGTTTCAAATAAGAAAGAGTACATGAAACACTCCCCCCCGCCGCCCCCACCCCCCCCCCCAACTAACTTTAGCCTGCAGGTTGTATTATTTACTGCAAACAAACTGTTTTGGAAATATATAACCGGCGAACAAGTACTGTCAACAGCAATTAGGTGGCTGCTGGGAAACTTTAACATGAAAAAATATTTGCCAAACTGCACGGAATTAACTAACTACATGAACAGACGTGAAGAAAAGCGAAAGTTAAAGAAAACATTGTGTTGCCTGTATTTAGTGACAGCACCTAGCTTTGAGCCCACATAAATCTAGTGTCCGACCTTGGTAACACACAGTGTGTGACTGATAACCATTGCCTATTTTAAACGCTTTATTTCTTCACCCCTATCCAACTAATGCACACGAAACAAACATCAAAACAAAGAAAATTAACTTATTTTATTACATAAAATTCAATGTCACATTAACACATTACAGCACAGCGTGAGATCCGGTCTGTACGACACATGACCCCCAAGCCAGCAGCTATTTTGGCCTTCTCTTATCACGTCAGTTCACTGGGCCATTTTACATTTTATTTTGTTTCTGAACATACAAAAAATAAAACTTATTTGTTAAATGGCAGTTTTTGTTCCTTGTTTTTGGCACTTGTTTCGTGTATATCCCATAGATACAAAAGAAGACATAACAATTTTAAAATACACAATGGCTTTTCAATCTCACTGTATAATATACAAATAGGCGTGTCACAAAAGCAATAACAATGCACCGGTAATCGTGCGAGTACCAGTGTACTGTAATAAGCGAGTCATCCACAACTATCTGTAGTTTCACTAGTTTACAAGTAATCTCTCACACAATGAGAACAATGCAGCTACTTTGGTTTCACGTGCGTGAGATCAGCCATGCGTTGTGCTAGCAACGTGGGAATCCACTTCAATAGTATGTATGCAGTAATATTAATAGTATAAGACTCCTGCTTCCTAAGGCATGTCATCAAATACGACTTATATTATGATGTGCATGAGGATGGCAACCTCATGATGTAAGACAAATTGTTACAGAAATCACCGCTACAAGCGCATCTTAATGATTTTGTGCAGACTTCCAGTAAGGGGACCAAGCAGACTTCCAGCAAGGGGACCAAGAAGACTTTCAGCAAGGGGACAAAGCAGACTTCCAGCAAGGGGACCAAGTTGACTTCCAGCAAGGGGACCAAGCAGACTTCCAGCAAGGGGACAAAAGAAGACTTCCAGCAAGGGGACAAAGCAGACTTCCAGTAAGGGGACCAAGTTGACTTCCAGCAAGGGGACCAAGAAGACTTTCAGCAAGGGGACAAAGCAGACTTCCAGCAAGGGGAACAAGTTGACTTCCAGCAAGGGGACCAAGCAGACTTCCAGCAAGGGGACAAAAGAAGACTTCCAGCAAGGGGACAAAGCAGACTTCCAGTAAGGGGACCAAGTTGACTTCCAGCAAGGGGACAAAGCAGACTTCCAGCAAGGGGACCAAGCAGACTTCCAGCAAGGGGACAAAAGAAGACTTCCAGCAAGGGGACAAAGCAGACTTCCAGTAAGGGGACCAAGTTGACTTCCAGCAAGGGGACCAAGAAGACTTTCAGCAAGGGGACAAAGCAGACTTCCAGCAAGGGGACCAAGCAGACTTCCAGCAAGGGGACCAAGAAGACTTCCAGCAAGGGGACCAAGCAGACTTCCAGCAAGGGGACAAAGCAGACTTTCAGCAAGGGGACAAAGCAGACTTCCAGTAAGGGGACCAAGCAGACTTCCAGCTAGGGGAGCAAGCAGACTTCCAGCAAGGGGAGCAAGCAGACTTTCCAGCAAGGGGACCAAGAAGACTTCCAGCAAGGGGACCAAGAAGACTTCCAGCAAAGGGACAAAGCAGACTTCCAGTAAGGGGACCAACTGCAGTGGTGGATCCTTGCTCCACAAGAAGCAGAAGGAGAAATGAATAATGTTCATACACACCGACACTTGACCTATCTTAAAAGTTAAATGACCTCTTCTCAAATATAACAATGAAGATTTTATTTACTTTAAATTATTGCCTGAAAAAGTAATAGAAAATTACAGTAAATAATATTCTTCAAAAGCACTTCAACCGCTTAGGTCATCATGTTAAAGTTTTTGAGAGTTTCGCCTTTACTACCACGACCTATTTCAACGTACTTTTACTGTTATAAACTTCAAACATACTATTATAATAAATTAAGGGTTAACATGATATTTTTAACCATAAATTAGAAATCTGGTGCCACATGTTTAACACTAACGGGTTTCGTATGATTATACAAAAATCAGTACGGAAAAATTTATCAAACACGATAATCAATGTACCGTTGAAGTTCTAGGAAGTCAACGAATCATCATGGCTATGGTAATTTATTATACAAAACGCGAACGTTTCTTCGATAACACAGACTGAATATAAAACAGAAACAAACTGTGAACGGCACGTATACACACAGGGTCTGCAGCGTTTGTGATGCTAATGTGAGCAGCGACAATTACTTCTGCTGAATAACACCTTCCATCAATAGAGTGCTCAAGGCTACTTCAAGTCAAGTGCACAACAGTTCTTCAATGACGTTTTCGTTGAGTGGACCGGCAGACAGTCCAGCAACTCCATAAGCTGGCACTCTTCGCCTGAGCTCAGCTTATTAAATTGCTGTTTGCTGTTTTCATAAGAACCATTACAAAGTCTTGCTCATTACAAGTGCAATATTTTTTTTTTTAAGAACTCCCAACCTGCATGCAATTTTAAATCATGAAATTCTTTCTATACAACTGAAAAAAATGGTAAAATATTGGTTAAAAATCGGCCTGACCGATTTATGAATGCTAAGAACAATTCAAAACATTATTAATTTAAGAACGCATGAGAATGTTAGTCTTCGTTTACATTAAGACTTAACAGTTTTCAATGACTGTAGAATAATCAATAACAGTGTAAAAAATAGTAACCAATCCTTAAAGAGTTTCAATTCCTGCCTGGTAAAGTTCTACAACAGAGATCTGTGGTTTCTTCTACTGAACAAGCAGTAAAGCGTTATATGAAAAGTCTATAAATATAACATTCTGGTACCATGTCGAGTGTAAAGCCTCGACTACTAGTCCAAGATGTATTTCTGTGATGCCCGTCGCTCTTATGTCGTCCCGAAACCAACCCCACACTATTTTTTTTAACCACGTCCATTCTATCATAGTATTTTATTTTATTTTTATCAATTAGGAGTTTTGCCTCCTTGTAGCGAGGCTCATTCCTTCAACCTAGACACAAAATCTGTCGGTTATATTCGGGCGCAAGTCCAAATATAAAAGATCTTGTGATAAGTCTATTCTGATATATTCTTTGATCACTAGTTAATTCTTAAAGTACGTATATTCCGCCCCGTGTTGTTCCCGGGGGTCTCTGCGTAGTCCCTCAGGCATGTCGTAAGAGGCTAACAACATGAGGATTGGCATAGGGCAGAAAACCTTATCTTGTTGAAAAAAAAATGCTATAGAAACCACCGCTACAAGAGCACACAAATACTTTGATACAGGCTTGCTGCAAGGAGGCCAGCTGCAGGTGGTGGGCCCCATGCTCCATAAGTAGCAACATGGGAAATGATAATGACGATTCACCTTAGCCCCCAGCTGATGCTGTTCTTCAATGATGTACAGAAGAAGATGTATATTTCAAGTGATTACTCTGGCTCTGCCATGTCCGTTCAAAAGATCTAATTAACTCTCTGACAAGCTCATTTTGTTCTAACACAGGCTTTAGGGGGACACCAACAACGCAATTTATTCAGCATTTTTCTAAATAGCTTTTTTCTATCTTAATGGCGCCAAAGGCCACCAATTCCACTTCCCCCACCAAAATGATCACTTCAGATTCTTTTGGCGTGGCCATGATATTTGCAAGAGACAGTCAAGAGCACATTTATTTCATCTATAATGCAATACTTCGGACAAATCAATACTCAGCGTGACGTTCACAAAACTATTTCCATACGACATGTGCATTTACAATGAAATCGGGAACAGTCTCACACTAGATGCGTATTTATTATAAGTATCTGCAACCAGCCAAAACTTGAGCGTTGGTTTGAGGGTTCTCAATAATAATAATACTCCACGATGACGTCATGCATAAAACAAAATGTAAGATTCTGAGTTACTGTGCAACATAGGGCCGTCCACTAAAATGATATTTAAAAGAAAAAAAAACCACGCCAATAATTTCCTTTAACGCTTGTAAGCTCTACGTCAACAAGAATATGATTAAACCACTATAAGAAAAAGATACAGAGGTAGTCTCGAAGCAGAGACTAATGTAACGGAGTGAAGTAATATACACTTCACTATACTACGTCCAGTTTTATGAGGTGGGTATGACCAGTTCCCGTCCTCGCCGCCTTTACCTTCCATAACACAAGAACAGGATCAGGTACCCATTTCAATTTTGGTAGGCTTGAGCGTGGCGCTATCAGGTTTTGACCCCGGAATCCGGTAATTCTGTCGCGAAAGGCAAGTGCTTTAACCCCGCTGCCAATTGGACGCTCATCCTTAACTGAATACCGTCTAATAAGCTTTGTCTTACATCCATAGAAGCCTAGAATTGCCAGGACCTTGTGTGCATCTTCTGTCCTGGTCATGCATGCGTACGCAGCAATGAGAAAGTTGACAGACTAGCTTCGAGGAACCCATAGTGGGGGCTATGGATGTGGATAAGGGAGACACACTAAGGATAATTAATAACCACCTGTTAGATAACGACATTGCAACTGACGAATCAACAAGGCTAAGATTGCTAGAATTTGGCATCACATGTAAGACAAAGTGGAATGGACGTATGAAAGAATGCATCCGACGTGTATACAGCCTAGCTATATGAAAAAAAAATTAGTATTCATACTCTTCGACATTCGCTGAGGGAGGATAAGTACCTATGGGTTTGCCCAGAGTGCAATACTGATCAACAATAACAATCCATCAATGTATCTCTCTCTCCGACGGTTCACCTGCCTGCTTGTCTTCCTATCTATCTACTTCTTTAATTAGAAGAACAGGACTATTGCACGCTCAGGTGTGTCGTACAAGGCGACTAATATGGGGGTTGTGCGCGGGGCTTGTAACCTCATCATTTAAAATGATGCTACCACAGAAACCACCACTACAAGAGCGCATGCACGCTTGGTGCGGGCTTCCTGCAAGAGGACCGGCTATAGTGGTGGGGCCATGCTCCGTAAGAAAGGCAAAGTAAAATAGCGATGACGATTCTGTTCCTTATTTCAGACGTTGCATCTTCGGCTTTGTTTCTTCAACATTATTCCAACTGTACTGAAGCTGCATTTTTTTTTTTTAAACGCTACACCGCTTTCACATACGACTTTTTGGAAACTCTGCATTGCCAAATTCTTCTAGCAGTCTTATCTCATACATCACACACGTTTACTGCAGTCTGCAGTCGCCGTGACCTCCAGATCTTATAAAATACCTCCCAGACGATGCTCTGGGGAAGACAGAAAATACATGCACCCCTCTCCCTTCTCAAGCACTTAAAAATGGCTTGCGGATCAATAATGAGCAAAAGATAAGAGAAACTGGCCATATAGTACAGTCTATGCCAGAACACTAACCGTTTCTCTCGAAGTTCCACTGACCTGGCCAGTCTGCTCTAGTTCTTTCAAAGTCCTCGCTATCCTTTCTATATGTGCCCCACAATCTCGTCTTTAGGCGCTCCTCTCATCTTGAACTACTCCTTCCATCCTGATGTTCCAGAATAACAACTGTACTGTAATGCATGCTGAATGAATCCTTAATGTGCGTACATACTACCCATATTCAACGTCTTCTGCGCGCTGCTTGTTCCAACAGCAATGAAATCTTCTACCTCAGTTTCACAAAGCTGATACTGCCACGCCATTTTTGCCCTTCTATTTCACACACCCATTTATGAACAATTGTAAGCTTCTTGTTTTTACTTGTGTTGTTCCTCATGAGCCCATTCTTCCTTTCTTCGTCCTCTCCTTTTCGCTCCTTATGATGTGCGGAACAACAATTGTAGCATTAATGTGATCGTACAGTTGTGGTTTCTGTAGCAACATAATGAGGTTGCCAGTCCCATGCACAACCTCTCATTTGTCGCCTCTTACAACATACCTTAGGCAGAAGTCATGCTATTCTTTCTATGTCTGATAGACCTCCGGGGTCTACACGTGGGTCATTAAACAACACTACATAAATTCATCACTGACCTGAAAATTTTAATTTGTATAACGAATTTGATCTTCCAATTTCCACACGTTATTTTGTTAATAACAGCGTAATTTTAACAGCAAAAATCGCGTTCCTCAACTACTTTTCAGTTCAGGTTTGTTCAAAACTCCGCTGGAAGTAACAATCTAACAACACTTCTCAATGCATGTAGCTTAAATCTCTTGGGTCCCCATAACTATGCAGCTGTTCGTATATTATCATTACATAAATTTCCTTTTTTTTTAATCACTGGTCATCAATTACAAATAAATAAGTAAATAAAGAAATAAAATTAATTAACAGGCACTTGCTGGACATAAAGGATGACACCAGACAATAAAATATGTGTCCTGTGCCATCCCTAACACTAATTGACGAGTTCTCTTCTACTTTTCTGGGAACTATATACGAGGGGCGTTCAGAAAGTAATGCACCACATCGTTTTTCTCAGGAGCTGTTTATTCAAACAGCATTAAATTTATACACAATATACATGGATATGTCATGTAAACATCGGTATTATTCAACATAATCCCCATCAACTTGTACGGCTTTATGCCAGCGCGAAACAAGTGCATGTATTCCTAGCCCGTACCAGATTTTGTCTTGATCATGTAGCCATTTCTTTGCTGCATGAATCACTCCTCCATCATTTTCAAACCTTGTCCCACGGAGTGCATCTTTAAGTGGACCAAATAGATGAAAATCAGAGGGTGCCAAATCGGGACTATAGGGTGGATGGGGTAGTACAGTCCAACCCAATTTGGTGATTGCTTCCCGTGTTGCCAGACTTGTGTGAGGGCGCGCATTGTCGTGAAGGAGAAGCAGGTCTGCTGGATTCTTGTGCGGCCGAGCTCTGCGAAAACGTTGATTGGAGTTTTTTCAATGTCTTAATGTAAGCTTGCGAATTGATTGTCTCTCCTCTTGGCATAACGTCCACAAGAATCACACCTTCAATGTCCCAAAAGACAGTGATCATGACCTTTCCAGCTGAAGGAATTGTCTTGAATTTCTTTCTTCGTGGTGATTGCGGATGATGCCACTCCATTGACTGTCTTGTTGTCTCAGGTTCAAAATGATGTGCCCAGGTTTCGTCACCTGTAACGATCTTAGCCAAAATGTTCTCTCCATCAGCATTGAAACGCTCCAACAATTCAGAAGAAATTGCTTTCCATTGCAATCGGTGGTCATTTGTGAGACTTCGAGAAACCCATCTTGCGCAAACCTCAGAAAATCCGAGAGTTTTTATAACTGCATTTGCACTACCAATGCTGACTGACAGATGTAAGGCCAAATGTTGAGTAGTCATTCGCCTATCAGTAAGAATAATGCCCTCAGCGCATTTCAACATTTCTGCGTTGGTGGCTGTGGCAGGACGTCCACAGCGCGGCCGATCAAGCAGCTCCGTATCTCCACTTCCTGATTCTTTGATTCTCTGAACCCAGCGACTGACTGTACTCCTGTCAATTGCAAAACTTCAGTAAACATCACATAGACGCTTGTGAATGTTCACAACAGTTTCCTTCTCTGCAACGAGAAATTCTATCACAATTCGCTGCTTATAACGCAAGTTGCTAACACGCTCCATTTCAACGGTTTTGGGCAGCCGTATTATTTGGCCGGTTGCGGTGCAATATGGTGCACACAATTGGCACATGCCATATTTGAAATGTGCAAAATTTCATGCTTCTATATTCATTATTAGCTGAGAAAAATGATGTGGTGCTTACTTTCTGAACGCCCCTCGTATTTCTAATTTTCTATCCAACCTTCCATCTTTCCAGTCACATATATGACTTTTACAGAAGATCACGTGGACAGCTGAGAAAGACGATGAAGATGTCCTAAAGATGTCCTGAAGAGGCCATTGCATAAACACAATTATCATAAACATCACAAGAGAGGAGCAAACTATTATTTGGGAGATTTTGAGAAAAGAAAACGTTGACACTGGAGACAACGGAAAGGCAGACAGATAAAGACGCCAAAATAAAGCAGATGCATACAACCAAATAAAGATAGATCTGAGCTGAACAGATATCAAAAGCAAAATTGAAAGAATAATATAATAATAGCCCCTCCAGTCATAACTGACTATGGGAATGCGCCCCTGAGGTGACAGCCCTCAGCTGTTTATTTTCCTGGTGCTCCTTTTGACGTTTTCTCTTCTTCTGCTTGTTGTGAGCTTTTTTTCGCCCAATCTGAATAATAAGGAAGACATAAAAAGATATACAAATCTCCAACAAGACCAACAAGTATCTAGGGAATTAAAAATATTCAGCGAAACTACACCTAGATACTGAATATTTTATGACAGAAGAATCTTCCTGTGCACAGTAATCTGCAAGACAATTTTAAAGAGCAGTTCCTTCAAGAGTATACTTCAAAGGTGTCCAACATATAAGGAACAGAGAAACCGCAAATGGCCATCACCAGTACCAAGCCTGGAAAAACTCTACGGAGATACCAGCAGCCGCAAGCTTACCGCTGCTTTATTTGAACATATTCACGTTGACGTCTGAAAGTGAACGAAGAAGAAGAAGAAGCATGAACAACAAAAGGATGTCAATATTAAAACATCTACAAATACGGAAATCACCCTACATTGCACAACAAGGGTTATTTAAACAGGTCTGACCAGGAAAACAATATGCAACAATAAAAAAATTAATGTGTAACAATTATTAAAGGTATAATAAGAATGTTAAGGTAGAAAAAAAATATATAGTAATTAAAAAATAGTGCGAGAAGTTAAAAACCGAACATACAGTTAGCAGTGTTCAACTAACCAATGTACAATAAGGAATAAATAAATGGAAGGATGTTACCAATAAGCAAATAGCATGCATACTGCTTATGCTGCATATGCTATCTAAAATAAATGACACCATATACGAGAATTAATACGCCATCAGAGAATCATCAGGATATGTTTCTTCACTATTTATTAAAATAAGTTTAATAAGAAACTGTGATAACATGCAAAAAGTAAGGGGGAAAAACAGATACAGAACGAATAAGTCACAGATACAGAACGATTAAGTCACAGATACACAACGAATAAGTCATAAAAAATCTGTGCTGCATAACAAGACACGAAGGAAAGACAACAACAAAATTAACAGAACTATGGACTTGAACTTGTAATGTGACATGAACACCTACTCCAACTTGCACGAAATTAGGAAGATGATAACATACTGCAACGGATTTAGAGTGTATATTTCAAAGAGCTGCCTCCTTCAGATGCGCTAAAATGAGGGATTATTTTTAATACGGGATCCATGGAACTAGTTAACCAGTTAAAATGTACTGTCAATTAAGGAATCATTTTTAAAATACATTTAAAAAGCGATATCAAAGGAGTTAGTTATAAAGTTCCCCAAACAATATCACGTGACTCCCCTACCTCCGCCAGACTGCTATGAGGTAGTCGCCGCAGAAAACCGTTAAAAAAACAATACGTATTGATTAACGATAGGATTTGGCTGCCAAGATGCAGAAATCGCTACTAGTCTGGAAAGCTAAGTCGATTTGTCCATCCATCTTTACCTCACGTACCATATACAGACTGCAGCAATGTGTGGTGTGGGGACCGGGAAGATTATATAACGCTGTAAACGGGGAAATTTGATAGTTGTTGTTTTGTTTGAAATAAGTGGCTCCTCTGTTCACGTTAGATACCATATTAGATATGCGGACTCCGGGACCTCAGTTCGCTACATCTCCTGGGTGATCTACCCTTTCAAATTGTTACTTTTAGTTAAATTTTGTAAAAATTGACAAACCTCTGAATTTGTTCTAAAAAAGGGAGGGAAAAAAAGAGGGTAGAAGTACTCTGTAAACAGAAAAGTAAATTATTTAAGTACTGACACTATTGCCCATGCAGTTCCCAGAGATATCTGGGGAGTCAAAGAAAGAACAATACCACTATATCGTAAGAGGCGACATATATAGGGCTGCCAATCTCATCGTGTAAAAAATGTCAAATAAACCACTACTGATAGAGATCACATCGGTTTGGTGCTGGCTTCTTGCAAAGGGATCACCTATGGCGGTGGCACCATATATATATATATATATATATATATATATATATATATATATATATATATATATATATATATATATATAGTTCTATATATATCTATATATATATATATATATATATATATATATATATATATATATATATATATATGGTAATGGATCCCGTTACATGCCCATTGAGGCGTATTGGGAATATGGTGTTATGTCCATATTTTCTTGACCATCGGCACACTAGGGTTACTCCGGTACCCAATTCATGAAGCTGGGTCGACCCCGGAGCAGTTAGCGGTCTAAAAAATCTCACCTCAACTGGTGATCGAACCATGAACCACCGAGCTAGGAAGCCAGTGCACTATCCACAGTGTGGATATATTCATATGTATATATGAAATACTATTACGTAAGTTACGAACAAATATTTATTAATAACTACTGCACTTGTGTATGTCTCTTAACATAATTACTGAAGTCACAATAGATGAGAAGTTTAAAAAACATCTGTCCACTTCATCGTATCTATAATACGAGTTTGCCGATTTAACGGTACGCGTAACACTTTTTTGTCAATTTAACTGAACGTGTAACACATGATTGTCAATTTTACGGTACCTATAACACTTTTCTGTCAACTTAACTGAACGTGTAACACATGATTGTCAATTTTACGGTACCTATATCACACTTGTGTCAATTTAACAGTTAAGCGTAACTTATTTTTTGTTGTTGTCAATTTAACGGTACGCGTTAACACATTTACGTCAATGTAACGGAACGTGTAACACATGTCAATTTAACGGTACCTATAACACACTTGTGTCAATTTAACTGTTAGGTGTAACTTATTTTTTTATCAAATTTAACGGTAGGCGTAACAAATTTACGTCAATTTAACGATGTCTTAACACATTTTATCAATGTAACGGTAAGTGTAACAAATTTGTGTCCAGTTAACGGTAACAGTATTACACGTCTGTTTTTAACCTGTAACATCTAAGTATGTACACAAGACACACACCAAAAAACCCGAATTAGCACGCGACATTACAGAAAGAGATCTGACTAATCCAAAAACATTAACAACATACGGGAACTATAAAACCTTTCTCTCTAAATACACCAACACGTGGGTTTCCCCATTCTTCAATGAAAGTGGACAGCTTGAAAAGCTAGGAGTCTACAACCGCCAAACCCCGCTAACGGCGGCCCAACACCACTTCAAGCAGCGACGACATCCGCGACTGGACTCTCGGTGTTGGGAGCTCTTGTCGCTTCAATCCGTCATATTCGACTGTTGACTCCCATTACATCCCTCCCGTCCTTCAAACTTGTTTCTTTCCCCCATACACCCACGCTTCCATTGATTATTTCACAGTTTCGTCTAGTTCGCTTTCTCTTGTCTCCCCGTCAGCCTTTATTCTTACGCGGTCCCGTTCGTTAAAACATCTGAAAACAAACGAACACACACACACTGATATATATATATATATATATATATATATATATATATATATATATATATATATATATATATATATATATATATATATATATATATATATATATTCCTTTTCACTGTTTATGCAGTATGGAACCACCACTGCTACCGTTCCCCTTACGGCAGAGGTCAGCAACGGGTCGACCTTGATTCCCAGGTCATTATTTGACAGACCTCTAAGTGACGGAGGAGGGAAAAAGAATTTTCACCCTAGGTAAATTCCGGACTACATTCTCTACTGCCTGCACTGAAAAGCGCGGAGCCCCCAGGTTTACAATTATTTTCACCGCATACCCAGTGAAAATTCGCAATCAAATTTCACTGTAATGGTGAATTACATAAAATAGAAAGCCATCTTTTCTGTGAAGTGAAGTTAACGGTCGGTAACATATTTAGTCTGAATTGTCCACCGCTTTGTCGCTGGGATTGCATGAAATAGATCGTGCGGGAGAGATACAAGTTAGACAGACTGCAACTTATTCCAAAATCTAGATACTCTGAAACCAGGCATGCTTTTATTTAAGGTAGATCTTGAGAGACCTGCGTGTTTCTCAAGTAGATTCCCACAGCTCCTGGGTTGCCTACCACTGCCGTACATGAAGCCTGCACCAAGCATATACATGCTCTAGCAGCGTTGGTTTCTGAAGCAATCTGTTTTATCCTATGAGGCTGCCAGCCACATGCACAACCTGGTATTTGTCGCCTTGTGCGACATGCCTGAGGGAGCAATAGTTCTATTCTTTCCTTGTCTCATCTGACATCCCCCGGGAACTACATCGGTACAATAAACGTATAAACACATAAAATCCCCCCCCCCCCCCCCCCCCCACCCCCCGAAACCATTCCACAAAAACAGATTGCTTCCCTGCATGACGTCCCACCCTTTCCTTCCTCCACGTGATCAAACAATACGACAGACAGCAATTATATTAACGTATCAATCATGGAATATTGACAAACGTATTCAACATCGCACACTTGTGTAATATGACCATGTTATCAATATTTCACATCCTGCTGCAAGTATTTGATAGCCTTTGGCCATCTTCCAAACTGCCAAATCTCCCCGAGCCATTCAAGCACCATTATTAATCTGCTTGATTCTCTGACCCACAGTCATATATTCCCTGCAGACGTATTATCATAGTTTTCCTTTACGCTCCTGTCTGAGTAGGGTGCCACCATCCCCACCCTAGGAAGCCTACAACCAAGCATTCAACAACTCTTGCAGCTGTGGTTTTCGTGGCAATTTGTTTTAATAATGAGGTTGCAGCTTCATGCACAACCTCATATTACTCTCCTTCTACGACATGCCTGTGGGTGCAGTAGACCTATTCTTTCTTTGTCTCAAAGACCCCTCAGGAACTACTCGGGGCCTGCAGATTTATAATAGCATATACTGCCGTAGGGTAATGAAGTGTTAGAGACTTCACTATACTAGGTCCAGCATAGACAGGCTGACAAATTCCCTTCCTCGCTGCCTTTTCCTTCCCTAATTCAAGAGCAGACGTCAGGTCTCCTTTTACAGCTGGGTAGACTGGAGCGCGTCCATACTGTGAATATAACCCACATCTTTGCCGCGAGAGATCAGCGCTCTAACCTCTCTGTCAATCGAATGCCCTGCAGATTTATGTACATCCTAAATATCCACACCGAAACTGCAGATCTTAACAGATTCGTATGGATACTACCAATGTGTACAGAAGCTACATACTCTTACAAATGCCAACAGATCCTGCAGATTCATGAAGATCCTCCTAATTTATACATATCCTACAAACTGGGTAAAATAAATCTAACAGTAGTGTCATAGTAGATACTGCAGCACGGAAGTGAAATGTTAGAGATTTAATTATACCACGTCTTAGCTTTATGAGGAGGGGTGACCGGTTCATCGGTGCCTTTGCCTTCCCTAACTCAAGAGCAAGAGTCGTATATCCATTTACAGCTGGGTAGACGAGCATGTCGTTACCATATTTCGAACCCGATATCTTTGTTGCGAGAGGCAAGGGCTCTAACCACTCTGCCTATTGAACACAAAATGGAGATACTTATCAATCAATACCCTTTAGCTCCACAAGGAGCATAGGCCTTCAACAAACACATGCCAAGTCCTCCTGTCACGTGCCATCCACTCAAGGTCTTTCCATGTTTTCCTCATTTATTTTCACTTCTGTATCTAGCTCTTTTCTCCATGTGTTTTTTGGTCTACCTCTGCCTCTTTCCCTGGTGATTCCAGAACAAGGACTGCCTTGTTATGTTATCAACAGGTTTCCTCAATGTGTGTCCTATCCATCGCCAGCGTCTTCTCAACTCTTGTTCCACCGGCACTTGTCTGGTTCTTGTCATCAGTTCCACATTTGTGACTTTGTCATACCATTTCAATCCTTACATTCTACGCTAGCACCAATTTATGAAAGTTTGTAGCCTTTTGGTTGTTGTTTTTGTTGTTCTCCATGTTTCGGAGCCATACAATAGGACTGACTTGACATTTGAGTTGAAGATTCTTATTTTCGTGTTGGACTTGATTTATCTTGATCTCCATATGTTTCCCAATGCAATGAAAGCTCCTCTTGCTTTTTGTATTCTTATTTTGATATCCCTGTCTGTCCCTCCAACTTTGTCTATATTGCTGCCAAGATTTGTGTACGATTCTACATCTTTTAGTGGTGTTTCTTAAAGTTCAACTTTGTTATCATTTCTTGCATTTATTCTCATTATCTTTGTCTGTTCCCTGTGTATTTTCAGACCCACTATTGTGACCTCTCATCAAGTACTTGTATTTTGTCTTGCATCTGATTATAGTAATGGGACAGAAGAGCCAAGTCATCTGCAAAATCCAGATCATCAAGCTGTTTAATCAGATTCCACTGAATTCCATTTCTGTTGTGTGGTGTCGATGTTTTCATAACCCAATCTATTGCTAGTAAAAAAAGAAATAGAGACAATAGGCATCTGTGACAGTATTGCTGTCGTGAAATATTCTAATCCACATATATAAATTAAAACGTAAATGTAAAGCCTAACAAATAACTTTAATAAAAGGAAAGAAGAATGGTAAAGAACAGTGCTGTCACAATGACTGTACTCGAAATCCCCCTTGTTTTCTCCTTCGTCTGCAAATTGTAACGTTTCACGTTGATAGTAAAAGCCTACTGCATCATTACACGCTTGCTTCAATAAAACGTGTACTGCCTTTCTAAGAAAAACCTTGAGATACGCAAGCTGATTAATGACCTAAATTAATACTAGCATTAATTACACTACGTTACCATAAACGAACGGACAGATGGACTTAGGATAGAAAGAAGGGAGGGCTGATCGGAGGAACACATGCAACACTAAACACGCGTCGCGCGATACACAATTGCTGCCATCACGCGTGTAAGGCCACATGCACTAGCTTTTTTTTCAAATCGACAGTGGAAAAAAAAAAAACACTACCCATACGAGAGTTAGTTTTTAAAAAACCTGAAAATTCTTATTAGGAAATATGACATTATACTGGTTTACGTTTGAAAACATTACAGTACCCAGACACCACATCGTATTCGAAGTAAACAGGAGGTAGAAGAAAGTGCATATTTTGAACGCAGCCACTTAGCTCCTTTAAATTTGTATATTTGGGTTCCTTAGGACTTGCTGACAAAGAATATGTTAAACGTTACGCAAATAGTCTAGGAATTACCAAATTATAGCCAAAAGAAATAGTGAGGGATGTCAGACAACACCCAAATCAGAATCGCTCAGTGGCAGATTTTCACCCCACCATTGTACGGGAAATGGGTCTCCATGTTAAATCCGATTTGATTGGAGCGCAAGAAACGTAAGGCTAAACACGATTAGTCGGGCTATAAATACTATCTTTCGTTGTCAGGGGAAACGGGAGTAGGAGTACTTTTTTTCAAACGATTGGGTAGACATGGCACGATTGGTTAGACCTGCCAATATAGTCAATTAGAGGCGTCAGGTCACCACCACATTTGCAAATAAACTTACTACAGAACCAGTGCGTTGAGCACCAGTGCATATTTTTCTAAATAAAAGCCTGGGACATCGGCAGATCGAAATTGTGTTATATTCAGTGCCAGTCAACGTAATTCTGTATTATTTCCATGAATTGTGGTAAGCTTGAAATATTTGATATCTTTTAATGAAAATTGAATGTAAATTGATAATTTATGTCTGTATATATGTGTGGTTCAGTAGCGAACATGAGGTAAAGCCTCTATAGTGCTCCAGCCTGAACAGAAGGTGTCGGAGGAAAGTGAAACTAAATGGAATTGCCAAACAGTACACTGACACCTAGCTTATTGACTAGAAAGAAATAATGCTGGAATTGCAGAGGCGTAGTAATCATTAGGGAGGAATATACTGGTGTAAATTATTTCAGATGAAGCTGACAGTTGGCCTACCGCTCTGAACTCAGTGTTTGTTATGTATTGTGCTCAGTGTAGAAATAGAGTATAAATTAGTTCTGAAGTAGGAGGTACAACCTTCTTGTTTCAGGGACCGTGGTCCAAAAGTTATTGAAGCAGCACCTGGTCAGAGCTTTGCTGAATCCAGAGGCGGACAGCATACTCCTTGGTCCATATAGCAAACAGTGAGGTGTCTCCAGAACACAGGGGAGCAATCGAGCAGAGGAGTCTTTTCCTGCCGACATCACGAAAGATAAGCCTATGTGGCCAGCGGAGCTCAACATTATGTAACCCCATCTTAAACTGACATTGTATAAAAATAAGAGGGGAAATTAATTGTTTTAATGCCAGGAACTGAGAACATCTCCAATACTAGTTCCAACAGAAACAAACACTTGAAGTCATGATGACAAATAACAACATAGCTTGAAAAAACAAAACCAGTATTACCTCATATTACTACTACACAACTGACACACATAGGATAATATTAATAAAATATGTCACTACAAGATTCATATTGATAAATTCTGTACATATAACTTGTAATTAAAATTGATTGTGATTCCTGGTTCACTTTGTATTTGAATCAGGACACATATATATTAGTGACAGTAATTAATACATATTTATATTTGAAAATTTACCAGTGCCTCATTTAAGAATAGTCTTATAGAGTGTTAAATGTGTGTGAGTGTCACAGTGTTGTCACGTGTGGTGGAATAAATTAAATTGTTTATCTGTCTGTTGTTGTTGTGACTTACACTTCATCATATACATACCCTAGACATTCAACGTAGTCATCACAATATTCCAGAATAATTCTGACTGAGGTATAAATATGTGGTAGCAAGTAAGGTCATCTGTAATACACTACCCTTATTAGATACAGATACCTTCACAGCTGATCTCAGTCAGTACACTAAGTCCCCTATAAATATTTATAATATCCCACTTTACCACATATATTGGGGTCTCGCTCTCGGGATTGTGAATCTTTCCCTATTAAAAATATTGGGGGTAATTCACTTCAGGGAATAATAAGAATTAAAAAGTATCCTTGGGTGAAAATAAATAAGGTTGAGCTCTCAGTGCCTGTAGTGTCCTTAGATAATTATTGAAAGATTGAATTGTTTACATTTATATGTTAGACAATGGCCGACTTGGCAAAATTTCGATCTGCTGCTGTACAGACTGCGAAAGAGTTAGGAATGGACGGGCAAATTATGATTTCTTATGTCACTGCTGAATGTGACAAATATATTGAACGGGAAGAAAGAAGATTAGAAAAAGAGGCCGAAAGAAAGTTAGAGGCTGAAAAGGAAATTAAGAAGATACAATTTGAGGCTGAGGCTGAGACTAAGAGGTTGCAGATTGAGGCTGACAAAGAGGCTAAAGCATTGGAAGCCGAGGAAAGAAGACAGGCTGCAGAAGAAAGAAGATTGACTGCAGAAAGGGAAGACAAGCGATTAGCTGCAGAAAGGGAAGCAGAAGATAAGAGATTACAAAGGGAACATGAGTTACGACTAAGGGAGTTTGAGTTTCAGGGCCATGCTCCTGAAAATGGTGCCAGTCCCTTTACCTCTGATGCCACTGCTAGTCAGGGAGCCTCAACCTCAGCTATGAACTTTCATTTAGATCATTTTGTTGAGAAAGACGATGATATTGAGAGCTATCTAAATAGATATGAACTATTAGCTACCACATATGGGTTAGAGAGAGAAAGGTGGAGCTTAAAGTTATCTCAAGGGCTTCGTGGGGCAGCTTATGAAGTTTTTGCCAAAATGAGCAGAGGTGATCAGGAAAATTATGACATGCTAAAGCAGGCTCTTTTGTTAAGATATGAAAAGAACGCCGAATTTTATAGGAAAAAATTTAGGAATGCTAAACTACTGTCAGGTGAAACCTATCACCAGTTCTCTGCACGGTTAGAGACATACTTGGAGAAATGGACTTCTCTGGGGAAAACCCAAGATCTTAAGGAAATGGTCCTTATAGAACAATTAAGAGAGTCCATGGCTCCAGACCTGAGAAAGTTTCTCATGGAACAAGGTGCAGAGAGGCTGGGTGAGTTGCTAAATGTTGCTGAAAGGTATCAAGCAACTCAGGCAGAAGTATCAGGTAATAAAAAGAAACAGCTGGAAAATTTTAGGGCACCACAGGACTTTAATAAATTTGATCCTAGAGATCAAAACAAAGGTAAGCACCAATTTGATAGGCCACGGTATGACAATAAAAATAAAACCCCACAATTCGATGAAAGGAAATATGATGAAAGAAAATCTTTCAACCAAGGGAAAAGGTGGTGTGAAAATTGTAAGATGAACAATCATGACACTGACCGTTGCAGAAGGAAACCTGTGTATATGGCCACCCTTCAGGTCAGGTCGACCTCAAGACAGGAGGAGGATATTATGTTGGATACCACTCCAGAAGAGATGAGAAAGGCACAGGCTGGGGATAAGACCCTCAAGCCTTGTTTCAGGAAATTGTCAACTTGTCATACAACTCCAGGCAAGGGAGATTTTTACATGAAAAACAGGTTGATGTATAGGAAGACTGGAGCTAGATCCAAAGGTCAGGGACAGCTGGTACTTCCTAAAAGATATAGGGCAGAATTAATAAGGAGCCTACATGTGAAACCAGATGGGGACCATGAGAAAATAGGTACCATCATCCAAAAGGTGGCTCACAATTATTATTGGCCCAAAGCAAGATGGGACATTGAGAATTTTGTAGAAAGGTGTAGCATAGCACATGAGGGAACACCCACAAGTGGGAACATTGATCAGGACCTGGACACGCCAAGGGGCAAAATTAGGCCTGAAAATACAAAGAGAAATAAATTTGATAAAGTGGACCAAAGGGAATGGGAAGCCCCTTTTCACGGACAAGCTTCACTTAACTGTTTTACAATGGCCACTATGCGGAGAGTGCAAAAAGATGTCTTACCCCAGGATAAGCCGAAAATCCCTCAATCGGACTTAAACAAACTGGAGGAAGAGGATGTAGAGAGGAAATCTCTCATCAAGAATTTTAAGTGGGGAGAAAGCCCCAGGAAAAAAATTGGTAGCGGTCGTTTTGTGCATGATAATTCTGGGAAGAAAAATCATCACTATAGAGCTTCGAGTGGAAGAGACCATACCGGTGCATGGACAAATAGGTCCACAAAATTAAAGGTCCATATGTAACGCTGTTAAGAACGTGGACTGATGAAAAAGCAGAGGAAAATATTACATCCTCATACCAATATGTGAATGAGCTGACCACTCGTTTAAAAACTGGCTGGAAACTTGCCAATGAAAATTTGAAACAAGCCAGGAAGAAACATGCTGCCTATTATAACCGGAAAGCTAAAGACAGAGATTTGGCTGTGGGAGAGAAGGTACTGCTTCTTCTACCTGGTAGTCAGAATAAGTTACAAATTGGATGGCAAGGTCCATATACAGTTCTAGAGAAGGTGTCTAGAACCAATTATAAGATAGATAAGAAGGGGAAAGAAAAAAATCTATCATGTGAATCTCCTGAAGAAATATTTGGAAAGAGAACATCAGGAAGAGACACACTTGTTGACCTTGTCCATTGCCATGGAGATGAAAAAGGAACCACTTTCATCATTTGAATATCCATTACACCCCTGTGAGACAGCGGCACAGGTGAAAATCAGTACACATTTAACGAAAACTCAGAAAGAGAGAGTGCAACAGGTTCTAGATACTCATACAGAGGTGTTAACAGACCGACCTGGGCATAAAAACTTATTGGAATATGATATAAAACTGATAGACCCCACACCTGTCTGTATGAAACCATATTCGATTCCTTTTGCTAAGGAGAAAGCTTTGAAGGAAGAGATAGACTATTTGTTGAAGGAAGGAATTATTTCACACAGTGAATCTTCGTATAGTTCCGGTGTTGTACTCTTAAGGAAGCCCTCTGGAGAACATAGACTCTGTATAGATTACAGGAGACTGAATGCTATTACAGAAGGACAGGTGGATCCATTGCTGGATACAAATCAGTTGTTTGCCAGACTAAATAAAGCTAAATATTTCTCAAAAGTGGATCTGAGTAAAGGATACTATCAGATTCCAGTAAAACCTGAGATCAGACAAAATTGTTGGATGTAAACATTTCGGAGGAACGTAATGAATCCCTGAGTTGCCTCTTTGATTGAGGATATTCCGAATGTTTCATACAGGCTAATAAGAAGATTATGGGATCCACTACGAAAACTCTGCTATCACCAGGTATATGTTATCTCCTCATAACGTACATTTTGAGGAAAATCTAATGTTCTCTGGACATGTCATTGCGCAGACTCAGAGAAGAGAAATGGTGAATACGGGTTGTGAAGCAGCATTAAGACAAGCAGTCACACTTGCGGCTGTTCAGTAACATAACCGAAAAAATATTATTGGTTGTAGAGGTCTGAGGCAGATTTCATGAGTAGTGCCTACTCTGAATGGACCCAACTACATAAAACCATGATAGCACAACAGCAGAGTAAAGTCAAGTTGACTTACATTTATCTATGTGTATATAGAATAAAGGACTGACATAAGATGTCTGTTTTAAGAGGGGAGATGTCGTGAAATATTCTAATCCACATATATAAATTAAAACGTAAATGTAAAGCCTAACAAATAACTTTAATAAAAGGAAAGAAGAATGGTAAAGAACAGTGCTGTCACAATGACTGTACTCGAAATCCCCCTTGTTTTCTCCTTCGTCTGCAAATTGTAACGTTTCACGTTGATAGTAAAAGCCTACTGCATCATTACACGCTTGCTTCAATAAAACGTGTACTGCCTTTCTAAGAAAAACCTTGAGATACGCAAGCTGATTAATGACCTAAATTAATACTAGCATTAATTACACTACGTTACCTAAAACGAAAGACAGATGGACTAAAGATAGAAAGAAGGGAGGGCTGAAAGCGGAGGAACACATGCAACACTAAACACGCGTCGCGCGATACACAATTGCTGCCATCACGCGTGTAAGGCCACAAGCACTAGCTTTTTTTCAAATCGACAGTGAAAAAAAAAAACACTACCCCATACGAGAGTTAGTTTTTAAAAAACCTGAAAACGCTTATTAGGAAATATGACATTATACTGGTTTACGTTTGAAAACATTACAGTACCCAGACACCACATCGTATTCGAAGTAAACAGGAGGTAGAAGAAAGTGCATATTTTGAACGCAGCCACTTAGCTCCTTTAAATTTGTATATTTGGGTTCCTTGGGACTTGCTGACAAAGAATATGTTAAACGTTACGCAAATAGTCTAGGAATTACCAAATTATAGCCAAAAGAAATAGTGAGGGATGTCAGACAACACCCAAATCAGAATCGCTCAGTGGCAGATTTTCACCCCACCATTGTACGGGAAATGGGTCTCCATGTTAAATCCGATTTGATTGGAGCGCAAGAAACGTAAGGCTAAACACGATTAGTCGGGCTATAAATACTATCTTTCGTTGTCAGGGGAAACGGGAGTAGGAGTACTTTTTTTCAAACGATTGGGTAGACATGGCACGATTGGTTAGACCTGCCAATATAGTCAATTAGAGGCGTCAGGTCACCACCACATTTGCAAATAAACTTACTACAGAACCAGTGCGTTGAGCACCAGTGCATATTTTTCTAAATAAAAGCCTGGGACATCGGCAGATCGAAATTGTGTTATATTCAGTGCCAGTCAACGTAATTCTGTATTATTTCCATGAATTGTGGTAAGCTTGAAATATTTGATATCTTTTTAATGAAAATTGAATGTAAATTGATAATTTATGTCTGTATATATGTGTGGTTCAGTAGCGAACATGAGGTAAAGCCTCTATAGTGCTCCAGCCTGAACAGAAGGTGTCGGAGGAAAGTAAAACTACATGGAATTGCCAAACAGTACACTGACACCTAGCTTATTGACTAGAAAGAAATAATGCTGGAATTGCAGAGGCGTAGTAACCATTAGGGAGGAATATACTGGTGTAAATTATTTCAGATGAAGCTGACAGTTGGCCTACCGCTCTGAACTCAGTGTTTGTTATGTATTGTGCTCAGTGTAGAAATAGAGTATAAATTAGTTCTGAAGTAGGAGGTACAACCTTCTTGTTTCAGGGACCGTGGTCCAAAAGTTATTGAAGCAGCACCTGGTCAGAGCTTTGCTGAATCCAGAGGCGGACAGCATACTCCTTGGTCCATATAGCAAACAGTGAGGTGTCTCCAGAACACAGGGGAGCAATCGAGCAGAGGAGTCTTTTCCTGCCGACATCACGAAAGATAAGCCTATGTGGCCAGCGGAGCTCAACATTATGTAACCCCATCTTAAACTGACATTGTAAAAAAAATAAGAGGGGAAATTAATTGTTTTAATGCCAGGAACTGAGAACATCTCCAATACTAGTTCCAACAGAAACAAACACTTGAAGTCATGATGACAAATAACAACATAGCTTGAAAAAACAAAACCAGTATTACCTCATATTACTACTACACAACTGACACACATAGGATAATATTAATAAAATATGTCACTACAAGATTCATATTGATAAATTCTGTACATATAACTTGTAATTAAAATTGATTGTGATTCCTGGTTCACTTTGTATTTGAATCAGGACACATATATATTAGTGACAGTAATTAATACATATTTATATTGAAAATTTACCAGTGCCTCATTTAAGAATAGTCTTATAGAGTGTTAAATGTGTGTGAGTGTCACAGTGTTGTCACGTGTGGTGGAATAAATTAAATTGTTTATCTGTCTGTTGTTGTTGTGACTTACACTTCATCATATACATACCCTAGACATTCAACGTAGTCATCACAATATTCCAGAATAATTCTGACTGAGGTATAAATATGTGGTAGCAAGTAAGGTCATCTGTAATACACTACCCTTATTAGATACAGATACCTTCACAGCTGATCTCAGTCAGTACACTAAGTCCCCTATAAATATTTATAATATCCCACTTTACCACATATATTGGGGTCTCGCTCTCGGGATTTTGAATCTTTCCCTATTAAAAATAGTGGGGGTAATTCACTTCAGGGAATAATAAGAATTAAAAAGTATCCTTGGGTGAAAATAAATAAGGTTGAGCTCTCAGTGCCTGTAGTGTCCTTAGATAATTATTGAAAGATTGAATTGTTTACATTTATATGTTAGACAATGGCCGACTTGGCAAAATTTCGATCTGCTGCTGTACAGACTGCGAAAGAGGTAGGAATGGACGGGCAAATTATGATTGCTTATGTCACTGCTGAATGTGACAAATATATTGAACGGGAAGAAAGAAGATTAGAAAAAGAGGCCGAAAGAAAGTTAGAGGCTGAAAGGGAAATTAAGAAGTTACAATTTGAGGCCGAGGCTGAGACTAAGAGGTTGCAGATTGAGGCTGACAAAGAGGCTAAAGCATTGGAAGCCGAGGAAAGAAGACAGGCTGCAGAAGAAAGAAGATTGACTGCAGAAAGGGAAGACAAGCGATTAGCTGCAGAAAGGGAAGCAGAAGATAAGAGATTACAAAGGGAACATGAGTTACGACTAAGGGAGTTTGAGTTTCAGGGCCATGCTCCTGAAAATGGTGCCAGTCCCTTTGCCTCTGATGCCACTGCTAGTCAGGGAGCCTCAACCTCAGCTATGAACTTTCATTTAGATCATTTTGTTGAGAAAGACGATGATATTGAGAGCTATCTAAATAGATATGAACTATTAGCTACCACATATGGGTTAGAGAGAGAAAGGTGGAGCTTAAAGTTATCTCAAGGGCTTCGTGGGGCAGCTTATGAAGTTTTTGCCAAAATGAGCAGAGGTGATCAGGAAAATTATGACATGCTAAAGCAGGCTCTTTTGTTAAGATATGAAAAGAACGCCGAATTTTATAGGAAAAAATTTAGGAATGCTAAACTACTGTCAGGTGAAACCTATCACCAGTTCTCTGCACGGTTAGAGACATACTTGGAGAAATGGACTTCTCTTGGGAAAACCCAAGATCTTAAGGAAATGGTCCTTATAGAACAATTAAGAGAGTCCATGGCTCCAGACCTGAGAAAGTTTCTCATGGAACAAGGTGCAGAGAGGCTGGGTGAGTTGCTAAATGTTGCTGAAAGGTATCAAGCAACTCAGGCAGAAGTATCAGGTAATAAAAAGAAACAGCTGGAAAATTTTAGGGCACCACAGGACTTTAATAAATTTGATCCTAGAGATCAAAACAAAGGTAAGCACCAATTTGATAGGCCACGGTATGACAATAAAAATAAAACCCCACAATTCGATGAAAGGAAATATGATGAAAGAAAATCTTTCAACCAAGGGAAAAGGTGGTGTGAAAATTGTAAGATGAACAATCATGACACTGACCGTTGCAGAAGGAAACCTGTGTATATGGCCACCCTTCAGGTCAGGTCGACCTCAAGACAGGAGGAGGATATTATGTTGGATACCACTCCAGAAGAGATGAGGAAGGCACAGGCTGGGGATAAGACCCTCAAGCCTTGTTTCAGGAAATTGTCAACTTGTCATACAACTCCAGGCAAGGGAGATTTTTACATGAAAAACAGGTTGATGTATAGGAAGACTGGAGCTAGATCCAAAGGTCAGGGACAGCTGGTACTTCCTAAAAGATATAGGGCAGAATTAATAAGGAGCCTACATGTGAAACCAGATGGGGACCATGAGAAAATAGGTACCATCATCCAAAAGGTGGCTCACAATTATTATTGGCCCAAAGCAAGATGGGACATTGAGAATTTTGTAGAAAGGTGTAGCATAGCACATGAGGGAACACCCACAAGTGGGAACATTGATCAGGACCTGGACACGCCAAGGGGCAAAATTAGGCCTGAAAATACAAAGAGAAATAAATTTGATAAAGTGGACCAAAGGGAATGGGAAGCCCCTTTTCATGGACAAGCTTCACTTAACTGTTTTACAATGGCCACTATGCGGAGAGTGCAAAAAGATGTCTTACCCCAGGATAAGCCGAAAATCCCTCAATCGGACTTAAACAAACTGGAGGAAGAGGATGTAGAGAGGAAATCTCTCATCAAGAATTTTAAGTGGGGAGAAAGCCCCAGGAAAAAAATTGGTAGCGGTCGTTTTGTGCATGATAATTCTGGGAAGAAAAATCATCACTATAGAGCTTCGAGTGGAAGAGACCATACCGGTGCATGGACAAATAGGTCCACAAAATTAAAGGTCCATATGTAACGCTGTTAAGAACGTGGACTGATGAAAAAGCAGAGGAAAATATTACATCCTCATACCAATATGTGAATGAGCTGACCACTCGTTTAAAAACTGGCTGGAAACTTGCCAATGAAAATTTGAAACAAGCCAGGAAGAAACATGCTGCCTATTATAACCGGAAAGCTAAAGACAGAGATTTGGCTGTGGGAGAGAAGGTACTGCTTCTTCTACCTGGTAGTCAGAATAAGTTACAAATTGGATGGCAAGGTCCATATACAGTTCTAGAGAAGGTGTCTAGAACCAATTATAAGATAGATAAGAAGGGGAAAGAAAAAATCTATCATGTGAATCTCCTGAAGAAATATTTGGAAAGAGAACATCAGGAAGAGACACACTTGTTGACCTTGTCCATTGCCATGGAGATGAAAAAGGAACCACTTTCATCATTTGAATATCCATTACACCCCTGTGAGACAGCGGCACAGGTGAAAATCAGTACACATTTAACGAAAACTCAGAAAGAGAGAGTGCAACAGGTTCTAGATACTCATACAGAGGTGTTAACAGACCGACCTGGGCATAAAAACTTATTGGAATATGATATGAAACTGATAGACCCCACACCTGGGAGTCTTCACAAGATATTCAGATAAGCGAAAACAATGCTGGCTGTTGCTGAGCAGGTTAATTCTGTAATTTGCCAACTTTTGTGAAGGATTTATGCACTTATTACTTTCAGCTCGTTTAAGCCCCCACCTCTGATTTACTCAGTGGAATTCTATTATTTTAGTATAGCTGTTTAGAGTGTGTGTAGTAATTTGACTGAGACAAACATGCAGTAACTTTAAAATGATTAAATCGAAGTTAAATTTGTAACATTACAAATAACAAAATTTAATAATCACTTTAGGTTTTAACAGTTGGAAATAATTTGAATAGTTATGGATCAAGAAAAGTTATATTCACATTCTTTGTGGAATGTGAGATATTACAAGTTCAAGTGGCAGCATAAATTTGAACTTAGCTGCCAATGACGGTTCTGCTCCTTCTTATGGGTTGTTTCTTTTCACTATGCTCATCTCTGATCAAGGTTATCGGGGGTAGCTCATTTCCCAGAAACGTCAAGGAGAGTCTACCACGTGCGTCCTTCATCTTAAAGTTTAGGTCACAGTTCCCTTCTTGTTCCAGAGACAGTACTTTCTGCTGGTACCACCAATAACTATGGTAAAAGAATAGAATGAAACGCTCCTCTGAGTATGGCGTTTTCCACCCCATAGTTATGGGTTCCTATCTTCCCATACCACCATCCCAATTACTCAGACTTTACCCTCGATGAGAATTAAATTTAATCCCTCGGGATAAAACTTCCTTTACATTTAAATAGAATAGCTTTAATAGTTACTTTATATTTAAATGAAAAGGTTAACAATACAGATAGAGTCCGTTTACATATACATCTCCACTGATTGAAAAGTGTTCACAATACAAATTGAATTTGTTTTCATTTATACTTACACTGACTGAAAAGTTTGAAACTTCCATTACTTTAAAATGAATATTTTCACATAGACATTTACACTGGTTTAAAGCTTGAAAACTTACATTAATTTTAAAGTGAATATGTGTAAGTATTATACTTAGAATGTACATCATTTCTTTCATCTTTCCCTCCCTGCTCCATAGGGAACCTGGAACTACTTTATGCTTTTAGTTCTCTTTACGAAACTATCAATAAAGCAATCACCAGCCCGTGCAGTGGTGGTTCATGAATCATCATTCTAGATACTGAGGTTGCCAGCCTCAAATGACTTGGGCGTCCTGTAGCAATTTTCACACATTAAAATTCACATGGTAATATATACTTATGTTAGTTCACATTTTAGTAATGAAACATAGAATGAAAAATGCACTACTTATGCCAGTCTTGGCTACAGACTTGTTGCTCAGATGAATAAAAGAGACGAGTCAGTCTCTTACACGTGTCTGGTGTGTCTTTAATTTGACAATAGATTCCCTCTCTGACTCCATGTGTTTCTTCAGTTTCCTAGTCCCGGTGTTCCTTATTAAAATTTAGAGATTTACTGTGCTTTGTAAGTCTTATTTGGTTCTCCAATAAAAGGTCCGGTTTTAAAAAAAGGAATTATGAATCTAGTCTTTACTCTGGCGAGGTCTGACGTTGTCTTGGCGAGCATGAAATTCACAGTAAAATAAAACTGCGAAAATGGTCAGACTATATTCCTATCTTCCCACGCATTGTTGTTATGAATCTAATCAGAAAAATCCAATCATTTCAAATCATGCAGATAGGGTATGATATCAAAATATTACAACGTAAGGCAGAGGTCAACTCTCCCATATATGGTAATATGATGTCTGATGCCCTTGTGTACAAACTTACAGACAGATCGGGAAACTCACATGACAACATGTGTAAGCTGTAATACTTATTACTTTATTAGACAGTAATGTTGTCATAACAGTCGGTCTGGAAGCGATTATGTCACACTTGTCTGCCCACATGTGTCACACAGACAGTAATCTCGTTATCTGTCGTATGAGTACGCAAAAACTCCGTGTCTGCCCATCTGGGTTACCAAACGAGTCGTCTTATCAGCGGTTCAATCTAAACACGCCGGCGACTATCTTATCTCAGCTGCTCACCGCAAGCTAGGATGACCAGGTAACAAACAGGTGACATCACAGAGAGGAGTGTCGAATGATTTGATAAAATCAAATATCTGCTACTTAGCAGAAAAATAACGACGAAAGAAAGAAAGAAAAGTGCGATACTTGAGAGCACATAATAAAAATCAGTACCACAAATGTACCGATACTGCCGGAGAGAAACAAAGATCGATAGGGCCGCCCCGTTTTGTCACAGCATCCCTGTCGCACTCCCGTTCTAATCCCAAAAGGTTCTGTAAGTTGTCATTCATGAAGAACTTTGCAAATACTTATAATCAATAGAATAACTGAATCAGTGTGTCTGTGCACTCTACACACACTGTGTAGGTAGGTGTCCTTGTGATGAATAGAAAATTACCGAATCCATGTTTATACAGACTCTATACAGTGGGTATACTCATGATAAACACACACAAAACTCTTTAAACCACAGTTCTTCTTCTCTCTCTCTCTCCCCCCCCCCCCTTTTCCCCCTTTCCCGGAAAGAAAATTACAATCATTTGATCACCATGTTTTATTTTTCCACCTTATTCCCACAAAAACCGTTATTTGTGCCGATTTAAACTAACTTCCCGCCATTAGATGTCATTAAGAGACCTAAATGATCCCGCGCTGCAGACGTCCGTGCGTGATTGGTCACGGCGATTGAGTCAATTTGGTCAGACACTGTCCACAGGAATAGGCCTTGCGGACAGGCAGCAGCGTTTGACGGAACACAAACAATGAGAGTAGAAATGTCCGAAATGAAAGGCCTTGGGGCTTGGTGTCTCCACTATTGCATGATTTGAAGAGGTCAAGTTTTCTGAGAGGGTTGGATGAAGAAGAAGGGGTGATGTGAGGAAGAGATCGTGTGGGAGAAGGGAAATGCACGTTCGTGATTCTAAATGATCTCCAACGCCAAACATAAAATGTAAAGGTTGTCCAATAGCAGATACTGCCGTAGGGGAAGTACAGTGTTAGACGTTTCACTATACTTAGTCCAGCGTCGAGAGGTGGGGATGACCAGTTCCATTCCTCGCTGTCTTTGCCTCCACTAACTCAAGAGCAGTCAGATATCCAACTATTAACTAGGTAGACTGTAGCGTGACGCCACCGTGTTTCAAGCCGGTACCTTTGTCGCGACAGGCCAGCGCTCTAACCACTCTGTCAATCGGACGCTATCCGATAATAAAAGTGCTTATTAGTAAGTGGTTAGAGCGCTGGTCTCTCGCGGCAAAGCTGCCGGGTTCGAATCACGGCACCGACACGCTCGTCTACCCAGCTGTCGATGGGTACCTGACTCTGCTCTTTGAGTTTGGGTAGGACAGGGCAGCGAGGAAGGGAACTGGTCACCACCACCTCTCGATGCTGGGACCTAGTAAGGTGAAGTCTCTAACATGTCACTCCCCTGCGACAGTATCTGTTATGGTACTACCTTGACCTTTAACTTTTCTTATGAATATATGAATACTTGATGAGAGGTCACAGCTAGTGGGTCTGAACATTGGCAGAGACATGTTGAAGATAATGAGAATAAATGCGGTAAATAACAGCCAGACTTCACTAAGAGAAACAACCCAACAAGATGTGCTCTTATACATATTTCTTTGCAGCATTAAAGGCAACATTGGAGGAAGAGACATATCAAAATCAACCATACTAACTCTCTCATCCTCCGTCACTTTAGTCCCATCTTTTCCTACCTAAGTTTTAATCTTTTTCATTGCGCGTTTTTCAGGACGGGAATTACACTGTGCGCCTATTGAAACAACGCAGATTTGTTCCCATCTTTAACAATGGCGGATGTTTGACTGGATACAATTTCTTGAATTTTTCACACTTGTAATTCAGATGAGTGAATAAAGAATGGAGTTTGTTACATTTGCAGTAACTCGGCCGATTTAGTCGCTCAAGTCGATATTCCTTTAAACAATGATTCGGAGAGATGGAGTAATAGTAAACTTTGTTTTGAATGTTATGTTGTTGTTTTTTTTAATAAGTACCAAAGGAAGATTTTTTTTATTTGTATATTTACAAAACATGTTATCAAGCAGCTCTCAACTAATTAGTCAAATTTCAGTCCCTTGACTTGTTTCTCACACCACCCCCCACACACACACGCGCGCCATTTCTGACGCGTTCCACGGATACATAACCAATCAATCCAGATAAATCACTACAGGAGAACTAGTGCCGCCATGAGAACATGCAGCAGAAAAAAGTACAACATAATTATGTCTCGAATTGTTCCGACGGGTGACTTACTCCTAAGAGTATAAATAGCCAGAACAGCTTTCACTGCTTTGGGACATACACGGACATCATAAAAATTAGAATCTTCAATTAAAATGTCAAGGCAGTCCTGTTGTTTGTGTGGCTCTGAAATAAACAAAAAAACGAATAGAGACGACAAGCAAGAAGTTAGTCGTTCATTCACTGGTGCTTGCGGAGAACAAGAGGAATAAAATGGTATGAGAAAATCATCTGTATGGAACCAATGGAAATTACCTGACAAATACCAGTGGAACAAGATGTCAGGAAAAGACGTTGGCAATGGATAAGGCACACACTGAGGAACCCAAGTCATAGCATTACAAGGCAGTCCTTGTTCTAGAATCTTCTTCTTCCGTCCTTAGCCACCGACCGTCAAAGCAGTCAGTGGCCATTACGCCTAGTGGCGTCTTAGGGCAACAGCAGATAGGTTTTCTTTGCCATTGTTTACCATCACGCCTAGTGGCGTCTTTAGGGCAACGGCAAATCAATCCATTTGCTGTTGTTTCCGTAAACGAATTGTTCTAGAATACCCCAATGTAAAAGAGGCAGAGGTAGACTAAAAAAAAATACATGGAGAAGAGAGCTGTAAACCGACATGAAAATGATGAGGAAAACATGGAAAGAACTTGAGATGATGGCACGTGACAGGATGACCGGCATGTTTGTCGAAGGCATGTAGATGTGACCTTGGAGACCGACTTAAAAAGGATAAAGACGACGAGGATGGAGACAGACTTAAAATGGATAAAGACGACGAGGAAAGTCCTTGAACGGATGGCACAGGACATGAGGGCTTGACATGGACCAGGTTAAAGCCTATGCTTCACTGACAGCTGAACGGGAAGGAATGAATGACTTTTCTTACCCGTACCCAACGCACACTCCTCGCCCTCTGCACCTCCAGTCCACATCCCGAGGAGGCCTCAAGTGAGTAAGATTAGAGCGACGAACATAATTTCAACCCGATGACATTTTTGAATTGGAGGCAATTTGAGGCGAGGAGTACAAGAATTATGTTCAAAAGGTTTCTAAGGGTGAGGAGTGAGGAACATCCTGCCTGGAGGAGTGACTCAAATTCCCATTTATTATGTGTGGTGACCGAAAGTAATGAAGAAAAGAGAGGTGTGTTTGTCAGTGCACCCCAGGGTTTTCAAAATGTATTGTCTGGCACGGGACTCGCCCTATCTGTCA
>JAMPIV010009508.1:0-114030 GCA_024509875.1 Oreohelix idahoensis | reverse complement strand
CACCTTGGCAATCTATCCGCCATCTTACCTGTAAACTGCTGTAAGTTCACAAATACAGAGAAGATTACCAGAAATGGAAAAGAGGAAGGAACAACCTGTTACGAAATATAAAATACTCCCTCTCTAACCCGCGGTTCCAAAAAACCCGAACCTCAGGGCTCGCACTAAGTCTGGACTAGATAACCTGGAAACAAAGTTTTTTTTAACAAGCTACCAAAAACCCGAAATTACCTTCTGTAAAAGAAAAAAATTTCGGTATGCCATCAATTACCTCTATGTTATATACATCAAAATTACCACAAAATGACTAGGACTGCAACCTTGGAAAAACCTATACTGGATCAGTTTAATAGCTTCCAAGTTCTAGGGGGGATATTTAAAGAAACTCTATTCTCAGAAACTTTGTCTAGAGACAATCTATGAATATAGATCACAGAAATTGATTCTCCACAGAATGATCCAACGTGATTGCGCCCCCACCTTGGTCAGGATGTGGTTTTTAATTTTATAGAGTGTGCCTGAATGTCAAGGCCAGACCCACTAGTCTGAAGAAAAGTCTGCGAAGATAGAATTTAGGATGGAAAATGACATTGCTTGTGGACAGGTGTGACTCTTTGGCTACAGGAGGATTACGACCCAGGATTTGAACTCTCCCCTGCCTGCGTTCGTGACTTAAACCAAATGGCTGTATAGTCTCTCGTTCACCTCTGGACTGACTTGAAAACACAAGGAGATAAGGTCGTATTAATTCCGACCACAAACAACACTATTACAGATCAACATAGCGTAAGTTATAGTAAAGAATAGAACGCCTGATCCAGTAAATAAAATATGTTATATATTTATTATACATAGACAAGACAACATAAAAATGGGCTTCATACGTTTCATTTCAACGTGCAGTCAATAGCGCGTGAACTGGTAGCACGGCTCGGATAAAACCCAGGTTAACAATTAAATTGAGACGACAACTCAACAAAAAAACCCCAATTCACATTCACTCTTCCTGTCACTGCTGAGGAACAATATAGAAAATGGTTAGTGATTTTAAACTCAAATCTACTTTGGTGGGCTGTCAAACTTTTTGCTCTCTCACTCTCGTAACATAATAAATTTAATGTCTTAGTCTGGTGGACTCTTCCTCAACGAACGGCGTACACAGCTTTGGGTCTAAGTTAGGCAATAGGCGCCGATAACTACACCACAAGAAATGCTACAATTAATAGACTTGGTTTTCGAACGCAGACTCAGTGTTATCGTCCAAATGGGATATGAACCAGACCCTATGGTCCTGTCTATTTTCTCCCTCATTTCTCTATCTTTCTCTCTTGATCTCAGTGTCTATCTAACACTCGAGGGCTGATGATGATTGCGGCAAATCTCGTTACGCTCTTCTCTTGATTTCTATTTACGGACCTAGGTATGTAAACCATGTCACCTGTTCCTGATTTGGTGATGACGATGTTCGGAATATCAAGGGCATGAGGGGACTTGATTAACTGTAGACAAAACTTTTCTGCTGTTGGAATAGCTTCCTCTTTTAACCCGCCCCGGAGTTAGAGGAAAAAAACCACAGCCTTGATTTCAGGCTGTACAAAATGAAACTAGTCTCCCGGCCACCTGCCCGTTTGCTAGAGGGGACTATAAATAGCGATGCTCTCGGTCTGTATGATAAATAAACTCGGTCCAGCTGAAGCATAGGGGACTTTCACTGCCAGAGACCATAGGGTAATTTTTCTTTTGCTCCTGACCGATACTCGAAGTACTCTGACCATGACCATATGGTCTTTTGCCGTGGATAATTGTATTTGACAAAAATTATGCTCCCCACTGTTTCGCACGAGACTCGTGAAAATTAAAAGAAACGCGGCTAATTACCACCCTCTCTAAAATGCTTATCTCTAAAAACATATGACCTACTTTAACTTAACTTAGTCGTTCCCTTCCTACCGGAGGTGTTAGAGGTTTTGGATGATTGGCAAGGAGGCCAGACCATTCTATACAAGCTGTCTCTATACATATACTGATTACATAAAATAATTCTATACCACGTGTCTTTTCATTCTCACTTCTTCTCCTCCTTTCTCTCGTTCTGCATAAACTATTTCCTAAAATAATTACTTCTCACGTGGCAATAAAATCCACTACTCTTCTCTCCACTTCTCGCTGTTCTTCAACAAATACATAAAATAACACTATGCCCACGTGGGCCTCTTCATCTCCCCCTCCTTTACTACTAAAATCTGCCAGGTTAAAACAAAAACAAAAGCCCAGACCCCGTTCTGACCATTTTACATGGCCTATTACGCATGGCAGATCACGTGTGTCATAACTTTCCAACTCGGGAACTTTTTTTGATCCGAAATTAGGGAAGTCTTCCTTTTTTACCCATTAACACATGGGATTTCCCCGGCTTACTCTTACTTAAATTTAAATCTTGCTATAGGAATTAGTTTCTCCCTAAGCAGTATAATTCATTTACAAACGTAAAATTTCTGAACCCCTCTGGACAACTATTTCTTCAAATTTTTAAGGCTCAGAAATAAGTATCGTACATCGACCAGGGATTTTCCCCATATAATATTACATTAGAAAAATATACAGGATAATATATTGGTGGTTTTACATAACATTTCCTACAAATTAATGGACACGGGTTTAGGCTAAACAACCTTCACACGACTCCTAATCTCATTGCCAAAATAATTCTCAAAAGAATAAGCCACTGTTGCATTACTGTTTACGTTCTTCTCAAAAAGATAGTAATTAATGGCTGCTTCCGTTTTAAACTTATGTATGTTCACCACTGAAAAGTTAATCTTTACGGTAAGGGCTAGGATTTATCAAAGAACCTCTAATGAATATAAAACGAGTAATACGATAAAATATTTACATACCAAGATTCATGCTGGGTTATTTCCCACGCAAATGGAGAACGATAAAATGACGTAAGTCATTGAGGCTGGCAACTTTAATTGTTTTTACATTAGAGACCGAATCCCCGTTTTCTGTTCCCATTATTACAAGAGCAAACCGCCACGCGGTTTCCTTCCTACGGGCAAATCCCCGGACATATGGGCTTGAGCGCTAGATAAAATTATACTATTTCAACCCACGCAAACCGCGTGCTTCGTCCGCGAGCTTCACGGCCTCTCATATCGCGTGCCGGACTTGTGGCGATTATTTTCGTATAACAACGAAAGTTTACGGGAATTGCGGAAAATCAGATGAAGAGTAAAACTGTGCTAGAATTAAAATAAAACTAACATCCAGTAAGACGAACCCTATTAATTGTTCTCTACTCAAAAAAAAAATTACCAAACACGATATATTATTCAAATGAGAAGAAATAAAATGGTGAAAAAGCGTGCCCACCGAAAATAGCGATTTCGTAAAACAATGAAAATCGAATGATAGAAGAAATGGGCCTGTTAAAAGTCAGAATTACAGTGTAGCGTCACAGCCGCCTACCTGAGTTGTCGCTCACTCGCTCACAGGAGAATATATATATAAGCCAAAGTTAATTTGCAATACATCTGCATAATTTCATAAAGTTCCACCATACAGATCCACCGTACTCCAGTTACCTCACGTAGACATAATTACAGTATGGAGCCTGTCATCTCCGTCGATACAAATTTGACCCTAGCGTTGCGAAGCACAAAATTCCCGCTAGGCCTAACCGACCTGAGATCATCAAAACAGGGACTGGAATTACTTGGAGTCCGAATCATACATGGTACCGTACATTAGGAGAGTCTCTAACACAACTCTAGTAGAGACACAATCTCCTATAGAAGAAAAACCACTTCGTAAATCATTTTTTACTGAAGAATATACCAGCCCTGGAAAAAATGCGTACCCGCCATTGTCACGGTACATCGGAACTCATCACGACTAGACAAGACAACTCCTACTTCCGCTAGAGCGGTGTAACAAGAATATAGTCCTGCCTACCCATCCAAAATATACAATATAGGACTGATTCTACTTGTACTAATAATATGTAATACATATGAATTCAGGCCATAAACATAATAAGCAAATTAATCTATTTTCTGGCCCTAAGAAATAGGTACAGACAAGGGTGTCATATCCATGCGCCGAATTAATATCAAGAACGATTACTCCTATAATCAACAGGGTAAAACAATTATGGATTATCTAGCCTTCCCCATAGACAGCATTTTCATACACAAATGAATGAATGTCTATATCTTTTCCATATTAAATAGCCATATCGATTTTTGTAATATGTGCGTCAAAATATGCACGCAACAGATTACCACACCCCTCGGGAAAAAAAATGGTACATTTTTTTTTTTTGAAATACATCTAGGAGCAACATACAATAGGCTCACAACGCACCAATAACAATGCGCAGATGATAAGCATAAGTTTTCTGACCTTAGAGAAAGTATTTCTCTAAGTATAAATATTTCCAGAGAGGTGTCACTAACGCATACTACAATATTAGCAATGACACAATTTGTACATTAGTTTATACATAAATTTCATCTAAGATATCTTAACATCATGATCATCAAAGACGAAAAAACATTGAAAAATCAGCGGTGAATAAATATCAATGAACCGCTAAGTAGTGTTACAATCAATATATGATATTACATATGTGTACACATTTCAACATAGGAACAACTGTATCAAAGTTGTATAACAGTTATGAATCATGTGGGCATCTAGACAAAATATCTGCCATCACATTTTCTGACCCACGGATAGCTCGCACCGAAAAATGAAATGGCTGCAGAGCAATCGCGTAACGCGTTGATCTCGCGCTCTTCAGATTTTTACTCTGAATAGCCGTAAGAGCTTTCTGGTCAGTTTCCACAATGAAATGCGCGCCAAGAAGAAATCTTTGCAGTTTAAGGATTGACCAAACCATAGCCAATAATTCACGGTCTAGGACCGAGTAATTCTTCTCTGCGGCATTTAATTTCCGAGAAATATACATCACAGGATGCAGAGTTCCAGAGTACTCTTGCATTAGTGCAGCTCCAATCCCGGTGGATGAAGCGTCACTACGAAGAATAAATGTCTTGTCCTTAGAAGGCAATACTAGGATAGGTGAAGTAGAAAACATAGTTTTAACCTTATCCAAAGAGGATTGACATTCTTGAGTCCAGTGGACTACATTAGGAGACCCTTTCTTTAGTAAGGAAGAAAGAGGTGACATAATGGAGGACAGATTCGGAATGAATCGTCCATAAAATTGTATTAGACCTAAGAGACTTCGTACTTGCTTTTAGTCTTAGGAATAGAAATGTTAAGTATCTTACTTGTATTATGGTCTTCTGTTTTTAGGAACCCATGACCAACACGGTGTCCTAAGAAAGATATTTTGCTAAAACCAATACATGCTTTCGATGGTTTCGCTGTCAGGTTATGCTCGCGTAAGATAGACAATAGTTCATTTATCCCATTATAGTGATCGTTCCAAGTATCACTGAAAAGACAGATGTCATCAAGATATGCAATGACATCTGAGCGATGAGATAGGATTCGACGCATCATGCGTACGAATGTTGCAGGGGCATTCATAAGACCGAAAGGCATGAAATTCCATTGGAATAGACCCCTAGGCGTCGAAAAAGCAGTAAACGGTTTGGCGTGTTCGGATAATGGAACTTGCCAATATCCCTTAGACAAATCGAGTTTAGTAAAGAAATGAGAATTCGATAGTCTCGTAAGTAGCTCTTCTAGTAAAGGCATAGGTTCAGCATCAAATTTCGCGTCACTTGGTTCAATTTGCGATAATCCACGCAAAGACGTATGTTATTGTCTTTTTTTCGTACAATAACCATCGGCGAAGAATATGCTGATGTGGATGGTTCAATAATTTTTAACTCTATCATCTCATCCAACTCTTTCTCTACCTGTGCTTGAAAATGTATCGGGATAGGATACGGTCTGACTCTTATAGGACTATGGTCAGTAAGAATAATGTCATGTTGAATGACATCAGTTTGACCAGGAATGTCAGTAAGGACATCCTGAAATTGTTCTAACATAGTAGAAACTTGTTTCTGCTCTCCTGGAGATAATTCGGGAGAAATTGCAACATCTTTCCATGATTCATTAGAGTGAAGAGGAATCATTGGAAAAGGTAGATTTACATCCGAGAAACTCGTTTCCTCATCCTGTATTACTGACAGAGATGAGTACTGTCCATGTTGGACTGGAAAATCGTCCGTTGCCTGGAAAACAGGTTGTAAATAATCCGGACGTTCATGGAATTCCGTGAGCATGTTGATGTGGAAGGTTTTACGCTTCCCGTCAATATCGACGATATAGTCAACATCGGAAACTTTTGATATTATATAAGAAGTCGTACGTGACCTTTTGACAAAAGTTGTCCAAGCAATAAGATGTCGATTTTCCCTACAAGGTATCAAGACAAATGCTTTGTCACCTGGACAAAGTTGTCGCAAGCATCTCTTTTTATTGGCAAATTCCCTTGCCTTCTGTTTCGCAAATTCAGAAGAAGCAGTTGCCAATTTGCATGCTTCAATAATCGTGTGTCTAAGTGCGATGACATATTCATAAGAGGATTTTGTGTCATCGACAATATTATCAGCAGGTATAAGATCATGAAGTAAGGACATAGGACCTCGCGGTTTCGCGCCAAAGACAAGTTCAAAGGGAGAAAATCCTGTATGTTCGTTGGCGACCTCTCTATATGCAAAGAGAGCCGCGGGTAAAACCCTATCCCAATCCTGAGGATGATCTTCTGTTATCTTACCTAGTAGGTTTTTCAGAGTTCTATTCAGACGTTCCACCATCCCATTGGACACAGGATGATAAACACTACTCAGCGATCTCTCTATCTTAAGAGTCGACTGTTGCGTGATAAATTCTCGCAACATCGTTTTATTTCAATATCTATTTTATAACGCAAGGGCAACAACTGCTTGAAATTTATAGTCACTTTTCTCGGTAAGCATTTGTCTTCTCGCGTTGGTATCGAATGCAGTTAAGTTTGAGCTGTGGTCATTTTGCGCTGGCCTGCGCATGACTTGTCTTGCTTCTTGGTCGATCGGTTTCCGCCCACCACTAGTGGAGTGAGCGATTTGGAATGGCGAAAGAGATGCCTCGTTGAAGAGGGGATCTCCGCTATTTTTTTGTTCTGTCAGGAATGTGGGAGTCCTCTTATGGATATTTCGTTTATTCGAGATAATACCTCTAGTGTATTTGCACATGCCGGGAGGCATAATATTTCTGTGTATTTCCGGAAGGCAAGGTAAATTAACATTTTCATTAACTCTATCGATTTTTGGTCGTGAACGATTTCTGGTTCATAGCCTGTCTTCGAAAGTCGTCGTCACGAGATGTTTTCCTAGCTCACATGTCGCTGTATTGTGCTGCATCGGTTGATGCAGGTTCCAAGGACCATTACTTGCTACTTTGTTAAATGAACTAGGTTTGAAAAACCTTTATTATCTAGAGGATATTTTTGAGGACATTATTTATACTTCGGCAGACGTGTCTGTCTTGCTGAAGTCAGACTAAGGAGAGTGAACTGATCTCATATATCTGGTTATCTCCTGGCTGTTATAGAAAAGGATGGACTTTTTCACCTGACTACATTTACAGCACTATGAAATATAACATGCATCTGACTCATCATTGTAATGCTGTCTACCGTCTATTGCTGTATTGAATGTTGCTGTGATAATGACTGTTTGATGTGTCTACATATTCGCGTAACCATTTTGTCACTGTGGCGTCCACAATAAATAATGAAGAAAAACGTCAACGGCTGTTTCAAGAATCATTGACTTTATACGTCGTGAGTTTACTGACGTCCTATGTGGATTGCCCTGTTATTTTTGTATGAACATTGTTTTGACTGAACACATCTGCACACTACATAAAACCAGACATGCGGATACCATCCATCATCATATGGCATCACGCATCATTTGGTGGCCATAAGCTGGTTTGATTCTGGTACCAGCAAACACGGGGTCCCTTACCCACTTCATTTTTCAACAAGAATTCATCAGCATCCTTCAAGAAATTAACATTCTTCAATACAGTCAACATCTTCAAAATTTTCAAAGTACTCGGCGTTGCCCGGTAAAAGTCAAAATTTCAACTTTTGACGGAAACAAGAATTTGACAGTACCCGGCGTTGTTACATGTTGCCGGATAACTCGGACTGCTGTTATCTTTTACGCAAGTCAAGCAAGTTGCTGCTGTCAAGGTTCCAGTGCTGTCGTTTTTGTGAAGGTCAAGTGCCGGTTGAAACGGGTTGTTTTCTGAAGAAGGCCAAGTACCGATTTCCATCAACTTACTTTTGGATTAGAAGGTCAAGTGCCGAAACAACTCAACACACAGTATTTCAGAAGCTCTTGTACCATCGTGTTAGCAGTGGAAGCAGTTCAGATGTGCCATCATCGTTGGAGCTTCGCTCTTTAGGACGTTGATTGACATCCGTTTTTTCTGCTGTTCTACGATTGGAAGCCTATAAGTTAAGTGGCCTGTTTGTATGTAAACTGTGCCCTTATACTTCTGCTGAGTCTTCTGTGTATCATCTCATTCTATATGTTATATGTTTATATGTTATTCGTATATTTATATGTTTATATTTCAGCGGGTTCTCGGTTGGGTGGTGTCTCCGTTAGATTATGCCACGTCATAGAGGTCGTCTATTGTGAGCGTTTTCTGTAAGGTTTGCAAATTTCCAATACTGGAATTTGCTAAGCGACTTCTGTTGCTATTTATGTTAGCTGTGATGACATGTTTTAATATTGTTTTCGTTATTATTTCGCATTCTTTAGTTTTGTTTTGATTTGTTTGTATTTGTTAGCCTACTCTTGACTATATTTTAGTTTCATACAACATTTTTGTTTATACACTGTGGTGTCATGTATTTTGTTTAATTCTATCGCAGATATCGTCACATTTTTTGTGATATTTCATTAATTTCTGCTTTATTTTTAGTTGATTTCTGCGAACGTTTTTGTATTGTTGCTGATCTTTGTTATTGTTTACATTGTTATTGTTTACATTGTTTGTATTGTTTACATTTTCAATGTTTACATTCTGCATGTGTTTACATAGTCATTGTTTACAGTTATAGTAATTAGTTAATGGGCTATGCTAATGCACTGTTACTACTACACTGATGATAAATGAATGATGAATAGTGTCGTGCACTATTGAATGAGAAGTGCACTTATGATCAAGAATTGATTGTTGATATTTCATATACAAGTTCTTTGATTGGAGACTTGTTTCCCACAGAGACTGGGATAATATAAGGTGATGTGAATATACAAGTGCTTAATTAAGACTTGTTACACTTAGGTTTGAAATAAATTAGTTAATTATTTCAGGTTTTGGACTCATATGTTAGACAACATGTCTACATTTGAGCACATTATTGAGCAGGGTAAATTGCTTGGCAAGACTGGTGATAAGTTAGAAGAATTTGCAACTGCTCGATATGATAAAGCAATGGAAGCTGAACAAAAGAAACTGCATATGGAAGCTGAACAAAAGAAACTGCAGATGCAGGTGGATGAAAAAAGATTCCAAATGGAAATGGAAAAACAAAAAAGGGAATCAGAAGCTGAGGAAAGAAAACTCCAGCTACAGCTAGAAGCTGAAAGACTTCAAAAAGAGGCTGAGAATAAAAGACTTGAAAAAGAGGCTGAAAATAAAAGACTTGAAAAAGAAGCTGAAAATAAAAGACTTGAAAAAGAAGCTGAAAATGAAAGACTTCAAAAAGAGGCTCAGGCTGAGGAAAGAAGATTACAGAGAGAGTCTGATGAGAGGAAAGAGAAAGCAAAAATGGAACATGAAGAAAAGGTCTTAGCTTTAGAGTTGGAAAAATTGAAATTGACAAGCATGAGTAATGGTAATGATTCAAACAAGGGTTCATCTTCTGGTAAGGCTAATAATGATACTTTTAAGATTAAGTTACCAACATTTAGTCCTTCCAGCGATGACATAATGTTCTATCTGGACAGATTTGAACAAGCATGTACAGCTCATAACATAGACAAAGCAAAATATGTTTATCAGTTATCAGGGATACTGACAGGTAAAGCTCTAAGTATATTAAATATGGTGGATGAACCTGACAAGAACAATTATGAGGTTGTCAGGGCCGCTTTGTTAAAGAAATATCAGCTTAACGAAGACGGCTATCGTCTACAATTTAAAAAAATGTTACCTGAAAATGGAGTTGAATTCTCCGAGTTTATTGCAAGAATACGCATTACTTTCTCACGATGGGTTGAACTATCTAAGACGGAAAAAACTTATGAAGGACTTATGGACTTAATACTTAGAGACAAAGTCATGTCGTCTGTCAATGAGTCTTTCCTTGCTTTCCTTCATGAACGTAAACCTAAAACAATAAAAGAAATGGAAGATTTCTGTTGCCAATACGTAACTGCGCACCCACACATAACCATGGGTAACTCTAAGGTGAAAGAAGGTTTACCAGTTGCTTCGGCAGCTCCGTATGGCCAAAACTTTGCTCGTAGATTCCAACAAAATTTTGATAGAAAGAGTAGCGGTAATTTCTGTCAAAATCATGGAAATCAATTTCATGGTGATTCTTCTTCGAAGAATTGGAGACAACCTGATAGTACTCGTTACTATCACCCTAATAATTATAAGCATTTCAAAAGAGGATATGGTAATAGAGGTTATTCCTGCCGAAGACCTCAGAACCAAACAAATAGATGTTCGCATCAATGTGAACATGATAGTAATCGTGGAAACTGGAATTCGAACCAGGATAACAATTACAATAGAGACAATAATAACTGCAGAGATAATAATAACTTTGATAACTTCAGAGGTAATAATAGTCGGGGTAGATCTCAACACAAAAAAAAGAGATATCAGCAGGCTAATGCTGTACAACAGGAAACTGAGGGAGCCTGTAATCATGTTGTTGATAGTAAAAAGTTTGACGCTGTCACTGGTTCTGCTTTTGACTTTGAGAGAGCAAACAAATGCCCCCAATGCAGTACTTTATTCGAACCGGGTACCATAACTACTTTGAGTTGTGGTCACCCACTTCCCGCTCTTCCTGCTGCTGTTGCGCATGACGGGAGGGGTTCTTTAATCCTACATAAGGGTCTTGTTAATGATACTCCGGTCTCACTACTTTTCGATTCCGGATGCACCACTATTGGTGTTAGACAATCGCTTGTAGATCCATCTTGTGCTACAGGAAGGGTTATTAAATGTGTCACATTTGGCGGCACTCTAGAAAAATATCCTACTGCTGTAATTCGCATTGCCACTCCTTTCTTTACTGGAGATGTGCATGCTTGTCTCTTACCTAATCCTATTGCGGACCTTATTATTGGTCGTATTCACGGAGTTAGGGAGTGTACCCCACAGCAGATTGCTGCTTGGGAAGATAATAACATGCAAGCTACAAATGCAGTAGTTACAAGAGCACAAGCTCTACAAACATCCGAAACTTCACTGAATAGTGATAATGAAGTTGATAGCCAAGATAGTCACTTAGTAATTACTCGTGACTCTTTCATAAAATTGCAAGAAGAAGATCCTTCTTTAAAAAAATTCTTCGTTCTTGCGAAGAAAGGTGATCCGAATCAGGATACAAATAGAAAATCTTGGATTGCAATGAGAAACGGCGTACTTGTACGTATGGTACAAGATTCGACTACGTCGGCACATTCGCAAATTCTTGTTCCCAAGAGCATGAGAGTCCAAATATTACAACATGCTCATGACTCGCAATGTGCTGGACATATGGGTTTTGCCCGTACGAAGTCGAGAGTCCTTGCGGCTTTCTTTTGGCCTTTTGTCAATAAGGACATTCGTATTTACTGCCGATCATGCAAGGTATGTCAGGAGGTCAAATCTAGAGGACCACGACATGCTGCGCCTATCCAGGCTGCTGACATTCCTATTCGGCCGTTTCAGAAAATGGCCATAGATATTATTGGCCCTTTTAAGGTCAAGTCGGCCAGAGGACATCAGTTTATCCTTACATGTGTCGATATGTGCACACGTTGGCCAGAGGCTATTCCTCTTAAGAGCATATCTACTACAGATATCGCAGATGCTCTTTGGTTGATATTTTCTCGCTTGGGGTTCCCCAGAGAAATATTGTCAGACCATGGCACTCAACTCATATCTGACACTATGTCACAGGTAATGTCTACCTTACATATTGAACGATCTCTCAGTAGTATCTACCATCCTATGTCTAATGGGTTAGTTGAGCGTCTGAATAGAACGCTCAAGACTTTGCTTGGTAAGATAACTGAAGATCATCCTCAAGATTGGGACAGGGTTTTACCCGCGGCTCTCTTTGCCTATAGAGAAGTCCCTAATGAACACACAGGATTTTCTCCCTTCGAACTTGTCTTTGGCGCGCATCCACGCGGCCCTATGTCTTTATTACACGATCTCATCACTGCCGATGATATTAGCGATGAAACTCAATCCTCATATGAGTATGTCATTGCTCTTAGACAAAAGATCATTGAGGCATGTAAGCTAGCAACTGCTTCATCAGAAATTGCTAAAGAGAAGGCAAGGCAGTTTGCTAACAAGAATAGATGTCTACGACAACTTTGTCCAGGTGACAAAGCATTCGTCCTACTCCCCAGTAGGGAAAATAGACTTCTTATTGCATGGAAAGGTCCGTATGCAATAGTCTCTCGGATTTCCGATGTTGACTATGTGGTCGATATCGATGGAAAGCATAAAACTTTCCACATAAACATGCTTTCGGAATTTCACGAACGTCCGGACTATTTGCTGCCTATTTTCCAGGCAACGGATGATGCTCCTGCACCTCACGGTCATTATTCATCCCTGTCTGTCATACAGGATGAGGAAGCTACCTTCTCTGATGTCAACCTTCCCCTTCCAGTGGTTCCATTACATTCCACGGAATCTTGGAAAAACGTTTCTGTTTCTCCTAATCTTTCTGGTGACGAACATCGACGAGACTTGTCGATGTTACAAACATTTCAGGATGTTCTCACTGACATTCCTGGACACACAGATGTCATAGAACATGACATAATTCTTACCGACAATAATCCAATTAGGGTTAGGCCTTATCCTATTCCTATACACTTTCAGTCGCAAGTGGAAAAGGAATTGGATGAAATGATTCAATTAAATATAATTGAACCATCGACTTCACCATATTCTTCTTCCATGGTTATTGTCCGGAAGAAGGATAAGAACATACGAATTTGCGTTGATTATCGCAAATTGAATCAGGTCACAAAGTTCGACGCTGAACCGATGCCTTTGTTAGAAAATCTACTGATTAGACTTTCTAATTCTAGATTCTTCACTAAACTTGACTTGTCTAAAGGTTATTGGCAAGTGCCTTTAGCAGAGCATGCCAAACCTCTTACTGCTTTTTTCTACACCTAGGGGTCTATTTCAATGGAATGTTATGCCTTTTGGTCTCATGAACGCCCCTGCCACTTTCGTTCGCATGATGCGTCGAATTCTGTCACATCGTTCGGATGTCATCGCATACTTAGATGACATCTGTCTCTTCAGTGATACCTGGGAAGATCACTATTTAGGGTTATATGACTTACTGTCCACTCTACGTGAGAATAATTTGACAGCAAAACCTTCTAAAGCTTTTGTTGGTTTTGGTGAAATCTCTTTCCTGGGTCATCGTGTTGGTCATGGTCTCTTGAAGACAGAAGACCACAATACTTCCAAAATACTGAACACATCTCTGTTCCTAAAACGAAGAAACAAGTTAGGAGTCTCTTAGGTTTAATTCAATTTTATGGGAGATTTATTCCAAATTTATCTTCGATCATGGCACCTCTCTCAACATTGTTGAAGAAAGGTTCGCCTAATCTGGTCCGTTGGTCTGAAGAATGCCAATCTTCACTAGACCAAATCAAGAATATATTTTCTTCTCCTCCCATCTTAAGATTACCTACTCTTGATAGGACTTTTGTTCTTCGGAGTGATGCTTCATCCACTGGGATTGGAGCAGCACTGATGCAAGAATATGCAAATACTCTGCATCCTGTTATGTACATTTCTAGAAAACTAAATGCGGCAGAGAGGAACTACTCGGTTTTAGACCGTGAGTTGTTAGCGATGGTTTGGTCAATTCTAAAACTACAAAGATTCCTCCTGGGCGCACATTTCATTCTAGAGACTGATCAGAAAGCTCTTACAGCTATTCAGACTAAGAATTTGAAGAGTTCGAGATCCACTCGATATGCTATAGCTCTTCAACCTTTTCACTTCACGGTACGAGCTATCCGTGGTGCGGATAATGTGATGGCTGACATTTTGTCTAGATGCCCACATGACTCCAACTAATACTTCTGTCCTATATTTCCATATATTACAGAGTCATAACACACCTATATTTCTACAATAGATTAGCACATCTGTACTTACTTTATATGTACACACTATCGTGCTTTGTTGTCATCTTCTTCTGTTCGTTTTTAAAGATGATAGAGGAGGACTGAGTAGTTAATATAAGGGCCGTTAGTTTACTAAACAGCCACAATTATTAATAATGTATTGTACCTTATGAAGCATATTAGTTATTAATTAGCATTATATTGCTGGTACTTTCTCAGAATGTCATTGTTGAGCTGAGGACTTACCTTACTAGTATCAAGCATGACGAGTTCTAGATTGTGTACTTACCCTCGGAATACCAGAGCATATGTCCTGGATCGTCATGTAGTTTAACTTTACTATGTACTTATGTCATTACATGTCAAAGAATGTACTATTTAAATTTTCCTATCAGATTTGTACATCCATTTTTAAAGACAATATTAGAGTATGCTGTTTAATGATGATTATAGTAACTTGCATACGTATATTGTGTTTACATGCTAACGTGATGTGTGTTGGTGACACCTCCCCGATGTGAATATTTTTTGAGACATATTTATTTTTCTGTTGAGGTATATCCTCACCAGACACTCTATAATTAGCCTATTGTTTGGCAATTTAGTTAATTATCAGCGCATAATTCGTGCGTTTTGAGCCGCTTATCGCATGCTCTTTGATATTGAAAAAAAAATATGTTCCACATTTTTTTTTTTTTATCGGGAGGAGGTGGTGATATGTTGCGTGATAAATTCTCGCAACATCGTTTTATTTCAATATCTATTTTATAACGCAAGGGCAACAACTGCTTGAAATTTATAGTCACTTTTCTCGGTAAGCATTTGTCTTCTCGCGTTGGTATCGAATGCAGTTAAGTTTGAGCTGTGGTCATTTTGCGCTGGACTGCGCATGACTTGTCTTGCTTCTTGGTCGATCGGTTTCCGCCCACCACTAGTGGAGTGAGCGATTTGGAATGGCGAAAGAGATGCCTCGTTGAAGAGGGGATCTCCGCTTTTTTTTGTTCTGTCAGGAATGTGAGAGTCCTCTTATGGATATTTCGTTTATTCGAGATAATACCTCTAGTGTATTTGCACATGCCGGGAGGCATAATATTTCTGTGTATTTCCGGAAGGCAAGGTAAATTAACATTTTCATTAACTCTATCGATTTTTGGTCGTGAACGATTTCTGGTTCATAGCCTGTCTTCGAAAGTCGTCGTCACGAGATGTTTTCCTAGCTCACATGTCGCTGTATTGTGCTGCATCGGTTGATGCAGGTTCCAAGGACCATTACTTGCTACTTTGTTAAATGAACTAGGTTTGAAAAACCTTTATTATCTAGAGGATATTTTTGAGGACATTATTTATACTTCGGCAGACGTGTCTGTCTTGCTGAAGTCAGACTAAGGAGAGTGAACTGATCTCATATATCTGGTTATCTCCTGGCTGTTATAGAAAAGGATGGAGTTTTTCACCTGACTACATTTACAGCACTATGAAATATAACATGCATCTGACTCATCATTGTAATGCTGTCTACCGTCTATTGCTGTATTGAATGTTGCTGTGATAATGACTGTTTGATGTGTCTACATATTCGCGTAACCATTTTGTCACTGTGGCGTCCACAATAAATAATGAAGAAAAACGTCAACGGCTGTTTCAAGAATCATTGACTTTATACGTCGTGAGTTTACTGACGTGCTATGTGGATTGCCCTGTTATTTTTGTATGAACATTGTTTTGACTGAACACATCTGCACACTACACAAAACCAGACATGCGGATACCATCCATCATCATATGGCATCACGCATCATCGACATTACTTGAGACATGGTATCCGATATGAGTTGGGTACCATGGTCGGATAATATTTCTGCTGGAAACCCCAGACGAGAAAATATTAACCAAAGAGCATCTGCGACATCAGCAGTAGTTATGCTCTTTAGAGGAACAGCCTCCGGCCAACGTGTGCACATATCAACACACGTCAAAATAAATTGGTGTCCTCTAGCAGACTTTATCTTAAATGGACCAATGATGTCTATCGCCATTTTTTGAAATGGTCGAATGGGAATGTCTGCAGCCTGAATAGGTGCATCATGACGTGGACCTCTGGATTTAATCTCGTGACATACTTTACAAGATCGACAATAGATTCGTATGTCCTTATTCACAGCAGGCCAAAAGAAAGATTCAAGAACTCTAGCTTTAGTACGGGAAAAACCCATATGTCCAGCACACTGCGAATCATGCGCATGCTGTAAGATTTTAACTCTCATATTTTTAGGCACTAGGATTTGAGAATGAATGGACTTAGCGGAGTCTTGTACCATACGTACAAGTACGCCATTCTTCATCGTAACCCAAGATTTACGATTTGTATCCTTATTCGGATCACCTTTTGTTGCCAGAGTAAAGAATTTCTTTAGAGTAGGATCATCTTCCTGCTGTTTTATAAAGGAATCATGGGAAATCTTCAAGGGATCATCTTGGATCTGCGCATCATTATCTTCAGAATGTGAAGATTGTGGCATATTAAGAGCTTGAGCCCTAGTGATTACTGCATTGGCAGATTGCATATTAACATTTTCCCAATTAGAAATTTGCTGTGGAGTGCATTCTTTCACTCCGTGAATGCGACCGATGATAAGATCAGCGATCGGATTCGGCAAGAGACATGCGTAGCAATATTGATAATGGCAGTGGAGTACTTCTCCAATGTGCCACCAAATGTTACACATTTGACTACATCGCCTGTAGCTCGATAGGGATTTACGAGTGATTGCCTCACTCCGATGGTAGTGCATCCCGAATCGAAAAGAATTGATACTGGAGTACTATCTATTAAGGCTCTATTGAAAACAAGAGCACCCCTTCCATTATGTGCGATTGACGCAGGGAGAGCGGGAAGCGGGTGACCGCAGCTTAAAGTAGAAACTGTGGTTGGATCGAATAATGTTTTGCATTGCGAACACTCAGATGCTCTAGCAAAATCGAAAGCGGAATTTGCTACACTATTGGAGTCTTTTTTATCATTATTCTGATTACCGGTGTCGTGGAACTCCTGTTGTGCAGAGTTAGCCTGGTAATAAGATTTACCATGTCTTTTGTGTTGTGATCTACCTCGGTTATAATTGTCTCTATAATTATTATTTCCCCTTTTATAACCCCTATTTGGGTTTGAATCATAATATTCATGATCATAATCATCACGCTCATTATACTGAGTATCCCTGTAATATTGGTTCTTTTCTCTCCATGAAGCACTTGGGTAGTTCCTATAGCTACTCCCCTTTCGAGAATGTCTAAAATTATGGGTACCCCTCGCGTGTCGAGGACTATCAGCCCGATTCCAGTTCTTCGAAGAAGAACCCTGATTTGAGTGGTTATCTTGGTTTTGATATTTATTCTAATTAACCTTTTTATCAAATTTATTTTTAGCTCCTTGGAATTTGTGTGAGTAATTCTGATTATATTCTGTTGCCGAAGCAACTGGCATACTCTCTTTGATGTTAGAGTTACTAAGAATCATGTCAGGGTGTGCCGTGGCATACTGGTCACAATATTCTTCCATTTGCTTTGATGTACTAGGTTTACGCTCATGTAAGAACTCTAGGAATGGTTTATTTACCGAAGACATGACCTTGTCTCTTAGCAATAAATCCGTAAGACCATCAAATGTTTTCTCTATTTTGGATAATTCAATCCATCGTGAGAGTGTAAGTCGTGCTTTTGAAATGAAATCTGAGAATTCTAAACCTACCTCAGGTCTCATTGTTTTAAACAAAAGACGATAACCTTCTTCTGACAGCTGATATCTCTTTATCAAAGCTGCCCTAATAGCATCATAATTATCCTTGTCGGCCTCTTCAACCAAAGATAACTTAGTCAGAGACTCCCCTTTTAAATTTTCAGACAACTGATGCACATACTGTGATTTGTCAACATTATGAGCTCGACAAGCACGTTCAAATCTATCAAGCCAGAATGTTATATCATCACTGGCAGAGTTGAACGCTGGCACCTTGACCTTATAATTAAAAGGTTTACCATTACCACCAGATGCCTGATTAATATTACTCATACTAGTCAATCTTAATTTCTCTAATTCAAACTCATGTTCTCTTATTGCTTTCCTCTCTTCAGCTTCTCTATCTAATCTTTTCTGTTCAGCTGCAGCAGCAGCTTCTAATTTTTTCTGTTCAGCTGCAGCAGCAGCTTCTAATTTTTTCTGTTCAGCTGCAACTTCTAATTTTTTCTGTTCAGCTGCAACTTCTAATTTTTTTTTGTTCAGCTGCAACTTCTAATTTTTTCTGTTCAGCTGCAACTTCTAATTTTTTCTGTTCTGCATCAAATCTCCTTTCCTCCACTTGCATCTGCAATTTCTTTCGTTCAGCAGCAGTATCAGCTTCTTTTTCTAATCTTTTTTCTTCAGCCAGAGCTTTTCTCTCTTCAGCAGCAGCTTCTCTTTCTAATCTTTTCTCTTCAGCCAGAGTTTTTCTCTCTTCTGCAGCAGCTTTTTTCTCTTCAGCAGCAGCTTTTCTCTCTTCTGCAGCTAATGCTTTGTCATATTGAGCAACAGCCCATTGTTCTAAGTCTTTCCCAGTCTTATCAAGAGATTTTCCTTGTGCAATAAAGTAATCTAATGTAGACATTTTGTCTTCTTAAATCAGAAACCTGAAAAAGTAAATAAATTACCCTCTTTCACTTTAATGTGAGACAAGTCTATACCATAGACTTAGTCTTAGTGAAAAACTTGTATGGTTATTTTGTTTATCATATAACCAATGATAACTTGAGTACCTGTGGAAAACAATAACTGTATATCTCAAATACTGTGGGAGACAAGCCTTACAAAGGTCTTGTATACCCTAATGTAATCAATGATCACTTGAGTACCTGTGGAAAATAATATTTCCCTTTACCAATCACTTTGGGAGACAAGCCTTATAAAGGTCTTGTTCATTTTGTTTTATAACAATAACAATCATAAAGTACTGATCTGTACTATAATATAAGTGTATTCCACTATACCTCATATGTCATATGTCAACTAAAGACATTACAAAGGACAAACAAGAAAAGACAATCTGAAAACATTTGCAGAGATCAAATTAAATTAAATAGGAGAAATGAAAAAAATGATCACAGAATCCGAGATGATAACTGCAATAAGATAACAAGACAAATAACGCCACAGTGTATAAACATAAGGGTGTAAAGAAATCAAAAATAGAAAAGATTAGACCAACAAATGCAAACAAATCAAACAAAACTAAGGAACACAAAATTATTAACAAAAACAACGAAGAAAAGAACACCTCATCACAACTAACAGAAATAGCAGCAAATTGTTGCTAACAAATTTCCAATTAAGAAAATGTGTACCTATAGAATACTAGTACCAGACCAATGTCACTCGGCATACCTTGTACTAGTCACCCAGAACATAAACTAATTTAATACATAACAAATAACATAAATGCATATATAATATAATATATGTGTTGTGGATAGAATGTGTTGCAAAGTATGCTCAGATTTAATAAATTAGACTACCACTTTATTGAGTAATAGATTTGCTTTCTAACTATTACACTGTCCAATTTTTTTGAGCACATTAGAAGATCCACCGATGAAATTTGCACTTTATGTTCAACAATGCTCTTCTATTACAGCAGGATAAACAATCACTGGTTTAGAACACTGACTGTACTGTGCCAAATGTCAACAAGTGCTGTCCCAGATATTGCTACACTTGTCAGAACAGGTCAAGCTGACATTGATTGTATAGCTGTCCTATTGGTATTGATGTGGTCAAACAAATGTTCTTGTAACTGTAAAATGAGATTCTCAACACAAGACTGCGTAGGCTGGACCCAGGGATCTGGCTCACCACTGTAAAGTTTGCTTGCACACACTGTTACTGTAAAATGTCAGTCTGTAAAGAAGTATCATTTGTATACTGTAAACTTTCTGTAAAGTGTGGTGTATTCTCTTTCTTCTGTAAAGCTCCACTATCAATCACTGTAGCATGTTGTTTGTGGTGCCACTACTGTATGTGTCCATGGTAGTGTACAGAGTTGTCGAGATCAGGCATGCTCCAGTCTACCCAGCTGTAAATGAGTAACTCACCCTAGTCCTAAGTTAGGGAAGGCAAAGACAGCTGTAAACAGTAGTTTCCCTCTAAGGCTCCAGGGGAAGCAGGCCCTAAACTTGGTCACTTCAACCGACGCAGGATGGTGTAGATATGGGTAGAAGTGTAGAGTGTGTTTACCGCGAATGGTGTACTGTTCGTGTTCTGACCAATCTAAACACTCATTCACTTGTGTCTACAAGGCACCAATGCAGACTGCTGGAATCTTTGTTTACACAGTTTATTTGGACGCTCACACTGGGACATAACGAGTAAATCATGGGTATGTTGACATATCAATTTGCAGGCATACATAGTAGATCCTATGTCATGGCACATTCATAAATAATAGGTAGTACATCAATGGCCGCATCCCCTATCTGACTAAGCGCGTCAGTGAAGGCGGATCGGTAAGTAACTAAAGTTGCTTTATATTCACAGTTTATCATATTGTGAAACCACGATAAGGGGTTTCTATCCAAATTGAGATCTCCTTGCCACTGTCCGAATAATAAGATACATGCCCCGTTCTTTAGACAGTGGTCCAAAAAATGCGATGACAGGAATGTAACATGGCCGCCTACCTGAGTTGTCGCTCACTCGCTCACAGGAGGATATATATATAAGCCAAAGTTAATTTGCAATACATCTGCATAATTTCATAAAGTTCCTCCATACAGATCTACCGTAATCCAGTTACCTCACGTAGACATAATTACAGTATGGAGCCTGTCATCTCCGTCGATACAAATTTGACCCTAGCGTTGCGAAGCACAAAATTCCCGCTAGGCCTAACCGACCTGAGATCATCAAAACAGGGACTGGAATTACCTGGAGTCCGAATCATACATGGTACCGTACATTAGGAGAGTCTCTAACACAACTCTAGTAGAGACACAATCTCCTATAGAAGAAAAACTACTTCGTAAATCATTTTTACTGAAGAATATACCAGCCCTGGAAAAATGCGTACCCGCCATTGTCACGGTACATCGGAACTCATCACGACTAGACAAGACAACTCCTACTTCCGCTAGAGCGGTGTAACAAGAATATAGTCCTGCCTACCCATCCAAAATATACAATATAGGACTGATTCTACTTGTACTAATAATATGTAATACATATTAATTCAGGCCATAAACATAATAAGCAAATTAATCTATTTTCTGGCCCTAAGAAATAGGTACAGACAAGGGTGTCATATCCATGCGCCGAATTAATATCAAGAACGATTACTCCTATAATCAACAGGGTAAAACAATTATGGATTATCTAGCCTTCCCCATAGACAGCATTTTCATACACAAATGAATGAATGTCTATATCTTTTCCATATTAAATAGCCATATCGATTTTTGTAATATGTGCGTCAAAATATGCACGCAACAGAGATATAATCAGATCCTTTGAAGGGAGGCGACGGGCAGGAAGTTTGCCGCGTAACGGTTTGATGTCCATCATTTCATGGGACTTAAGCAAATCAAGGGGCGATAATATTATTCTCGTACCTTAGAAGTATTTGATCTACGGCAGCGGACGAAATCTAAGAAAGCCCGTTCGCTTGGGCAATGTCTCGGTTGTTGGTCGGAATCGGTGAGCAGAAAATCTTTACCTCGGGAGTCGAACTCGGTGATTTTCCCTGATACGGCCGAAGGTGTGAATTATCGCAACCTTTAGTGAAATAACACCATTTCTGTATAAATACTCCGTCCTCCCAAAGTCAGTTATCTAGTCGCTAAGAAAGTTTGGAAAATCTAGCTAGTTATTCTAGAGCCATTGCAAAAGTGTGTTATAGTATTCCGTGGAGACTGTTTCACTTTTATTGCGGTAATAGATATTAGCATTTAAGTGATTTAATGTGTTAAGTTTATAATTATAATTCCCTGGGATTTGTTAGGTGCTAAGACTAGCGTATTAAATAACGCATAGCTAAATTTTTTCAAGTGTAATGTAGATGTACACCCGCTATCACACAGAAAGTGATGTTTTAACTGACTTATAAATACACTAGGCGACTGACAATTGACGGAATATAAATTCACTTCTAATTCGTTATGTATAATTATATAAGTGACTAGTCTTCTTCTTCTTCGTTCGTCCTGAAAGGAACGTTGGTTGCGTTTTATCCGTTTACAGAAAAGCTGCGATATTTGCGCCTTTCGGCCGACACATCTGACTTCAGCACGGCATTTTTGACACCAGGTTAGCCTTCCCGCTTCGATCTCTACTCACTCAGCCAGACTGCAGTGATGCAGCCTGTTTCCAGGACCACCACTTGGAGGTGGAGTAGGGTCTTGGTCAGCTCTTATTCGCTGACCCTGACGCAAGCAGTCTAGCTATGGGTCGCTAACTGCATTTCTCACTGTTGATGCGTCTTAGGTCCCATATAAGTGACTAGTGTAATATCATGTGGCGAAACAAATAGCTCCTAATGACCAGCGATATTTGTAAAGTAGTCATAATTAAATTAACACTGATATTGTGCGCTGAGTGTTTTACCGGGTGGGAGGGGGAAGGCGCATACCTAAAACCCAAACCCGTACCAGGTGAGCGAAGCGTGATAAGATAGGTTAAGACACGTGTGCTTTTTAATTTAATTAAATGACGGAGAGGATAAGAGACCTTACCCTTACGCGTGATAGGATAGGATATTGATATTGTGGTTAAATGTTTTGTTTTCTTCCTAATTTAGTACTGATCACAAACCAGCTGCCAGCGGTCTCATAGCACAAGAAACAATTCTTATTATTAATATCGGGGCTTCGATGTTGACCTGTTCGATCCTCTTGCTTCATCCAGAGAGAGTCCAAAACTATAAACAATAAGATTAATTATAACTGGCCATACAAAATACCCAGATTTTGCATTCAATTTTACCAGCCAACTGTGGCTAAATATATACATATGACATACTTTTTCCGACTACTGACAATTGTGTTTTCCAAGTAGATTTATCCAGGAGAATACATTGTTCCATAATCGGCACTATACCCCAGAGAGAAAAACCGATAGGATATACCATCATCATCCTTTTTATTATTAACAGTTTACCAACCAGATGTTTCCTTTAACTATTGGAAGTACTGTCTACTGTGAACACTAGATCGCGGTTTATATTTTGCTACATGAACTATCTGATGTGACATTATCATATCCAATAAGTACCACCAAAGTAGGCGTTCCCCATTAGGAAAATTAATTATTCGTGGAGGAACTGGGGCTCACTTCAAAGAAGCACAACACTGGATTATGATACCTGTACATTGATGTTTACGTTCAAGAGGTTGTTAACCAAGTATTAGGTAAGGTGTGATTGATGTGGCCACGAATGACAGAGTGAGAGGAAATACGTTCTAGTTACGGAAACTGTACCATCCTTTATTTTCTTTGCAATTACTGTTATTTTACGGGATAGCTTAACTAGGAACTTTGTTCTTTGCTATACTGTCTATTTTATACCCAAGTGTTAATCTTTGACCTTTTGGGTTATTAACTTCTTTTTGGGATCTTTTCCCAACAAGAGGGGAGGGCACTTATGGGGTTATTTTCCTATGCCTGTAACCAATGTTTATATTGATTTCTATATGTTTGATGTTGTGAGGAGTTTATATGATAATAAACTAACAAAAACTTAATTAATTGTGTTGGTCAGCTCAGCCCATACCCATTCTCCATGTATCATAGTTTCACGTTTGTGCGTCTTGTTGTCACATAACTGTGTGTGTGAGTGGTTAAACGTATATGTTACATGTATGGAGAGTATGATTGTCTAATAACAAATTTCAGTCGTAAAGATAGGCTGGGCTAGAGTATCTTCTCAATCCAGTGACAGATTCTACCCTTAAACTATTCACTCGTGAAATCTATTTCTTATTTCTCACTTATTTACCACTTTTTCTGTTCTATTCAGACGGGACCAAATCTATCTCTAATACCTATCTAAATCTACGACACTTTCCACGCCAGCACTTTCAGAGCTATTTCAAGAGGTTTAAAGGCACTTCTACTGTTTTCATTGTTAAACCCACAATCGTGCTTACTAAAATTCACTTTTTTCGTAAACTTCATAAGATAGAAGTTACACATATATATTTATATGTAGTACTTATTCCAAATTCACCGCAACATAAAAACAGAGATGGCTTAATCAAGGTAGATGTTAAGAGAGTTCGAGTCTTTCTAAAGTAGATACCAACAGCTTCTGGGTTGCTTACAGCTGATCCTATGTTTGCGTCAATGCGTTTTTGTTTTTATTTTTGTGTCTGGAAAAAAATTTCACGTGGTTAACTATTTGTACGTCAGTTTTTTCTAAAATTTTCTTTATAGAATTACCTTTCATTCATCAATCAATACCCTTTAGCTCCCCAAGGAGCATAGGCCTCCAACAAACACATGCCAAGTCTTCCTATCCTGTGCCATCCGCTCAAGTTCTTTCCATGTTTTCCTCATCATTTTCACCTCTGTTTCCAGTTCTCTTCTCCATGTGTTTTTGGGTCTACCTCTGCCTCTCTTTCCCTGTGGATTCCAGAACAAGGACTGCCTTGTAATGCTATCAACAGCTTTCCCCAGTGTATGTCCTATCCATTGCCAGCGTCTTCTTCTCAACTCTTGTTCCACTGACACTTGTCTGGTTCTTGTCATCAATTCCACATTTGTGACTTTGTCATACCATTTCAGTCCTTCTATTCTACGCAAGCACCCGTTTATAAAAGTCTGTAGCTTTTTGGTTGTTGTTTTTGTTGTTCTCCATGTCTCAGAGCCTTACAATAGGACTGACTTCACATTTGAGTTGAAGAGAATTACCTTCAAGTTCAACAAATGAGATCACATCAGATGTCTCCAACAGCTCCTTTGTCGCTCCTCTGGGAGCATAGACTACCATTGCTGATGCAGCAGTTATTTTTTCTGAAGCAATGCGCTTTATGTAACACAATTATTCCCCAATATGTCTAACGCACAACTCATCCTCAACCACAAAACTCCACACCTATGTTTAAAGAAAAAAAAAAAAACTCCTCTTTCACTTTACAATTTCTCTCTCGTCATACAACTCATCTTCTCCCACAAAACTCCTCCCATTCCATAACGGCTCCTTCACGACACAACATCTTCCCCACCATATAGCTCCTTACTCATTCCATAACCATTGTTTCACTACCCGATCTATTTCCCACAACCCAACTCCTATTTCACTACACAACTAATCTTATACACCCCAACTCCCCTTCCCCCCTCCCCCCCCTCCCACAGACCTCCCCCATTCAACAACTACCCTCTCACTACACAATTTCTCTCTCCACTAGACATATACTACATCAGACTCTTCCTACTGCAAAACAAACTCTTTCTTCCTTCCCTCACTCGTTTGAGCTTTTATCGCATCTAACCTCTAACTTCGCAACTCTTCTTGAATTTATACATTCCTCCTCCACATTACAACTCCATCCTTCTCATTTGTGTAAAATATTACCCTTCAATCGATACAGAAAGTTACGTCCCACGTCATAGATCTTCGTGCTTTCACTGCTCAAGATGTGAGTTCCCAAAACGGGTTTCCAGACACCTGGGTGCTCAATGATTAAAACTAGATTTATGTCGAAAAGAGCAACAAACGTATAATTTACAAATACCCAGTCTTCTTCGTATTCTTCATCACCTAGGAGCATTTTCTTCTTCTTCTTTGATCCTTAGTCGCCGACCGTCAAAGCAGTCAGTGGCCATTACGCCTGGTGGCGTCTTGAAGGCAACAACATATTGACTCCACTTTGCTCGGTCGGCGGCCATCCTTCGTACAGTGCCCCAACTCTGGTTCATTCTTTGCATCTCAGCCTCCACAGTCCTCCGCCAAGTTGTTTTTGGTCGGTGTTAAGGGATGGAGAAATTGCCAGAATTCGTTTGTTGTCTAGGGTCCATTCATTTTACTAAAGATGTGGAAGTTCTTTTATTTTGATTTGGTTTGTATTGTCAAATATTCTGGAAGTCAATCGTCTTGGATACCCCTTTCTGTCAATCTTCAATAACGGTACTGAATAAGGCTATCAACTGTTTAAATGAACCTTGAATGATTGAATAAACCTCTCGACTTAGACGATTTGGCAACAGTTTAATACTCAGTAAGTACGAATTCACAAAACGTCACAATCATGAACATGGCTTGAATACTCCCTCTCTATTTTTCAGTCTAACATTATCTTGGTTCGCTTTTTACACAATGTCACTCAACTTTTCCATAGTTGATACTTTTATAATATCATTATTTGATTCCATTTAACATCGGGGTATTGAGCATCCCGGCATAACTAAAGTTCATTATATCTTTTTCCAACAACCTCGGGGGATTTGAGCGTCCCGGTATCTTTAATATTCATACATCATAATTTTCACTCCATAAACTTCGGGGAATGAGACCTCCCGGTATAACACTGTTCAATTATATCTGTCCATATAATTCTAGTAGAACATACTTCTATGCCTGGGGAATTATCGTCCCGTATTGCCTTCACTTATAATCCTGGCATATTCGCATGACTTTCATTTAAAACATATAGCTTACCCTTTTCCTCAGAAATATTTATTGAATACACAATCCAATATACTGGCTGATATACAAGCCATTAGACACACATCTTGACGCTATGACGTCACATCCCAATCTTCCTCATACGTCATACCTCGATACTCATCTCACAGCGACCGCTCTCATGTATCTCTTGCATTCAGTTGAGGTACGACATGGTGTAACAAATCCTGGCACTAATAATAAGTTGCCGTGATAAAAATCGCACCATGAAGTGGCCTCAACATTACCCCTCACGCTCCCGAGCGTTTACTTCAGGAAACGCGCAAGATCCTGTAGGGTATAATTTCCAGCAATCTTACGTACAGATACCTCTTACAGACAAGCAATCTACTGAGAAGTATCAGGCATTGAGACATAAAATTGTGAAGAAGAGTAGTCATCAGGAATAATCTCATCAAAAAAATAGCAACAAAATTTTAGTACATATATCCGGACGAAATATCAAGTCCAGAAGACCCAATATGATGTCCAAACAAACTGGAACCATACACCTGGATCCAAAGTTCCATGTGAAATATATCAGTCTTGGTGAATTGCAAATCGTGACAACAAGTCCGCTAACCAATTGTCCTCACCGCGTATATGTTTGATTTCAAATGAAAACTGTTGCAGTAGCAGAAACTATCTGTATATACGTGAGTTTTTAAACGCCTTCGGTTTCATTGACGTCAACGGATGATGATCGACTTCAACGTAAAATTTTCGTCCAAGCAAGTAGCGAGACAGTTTTGAAATCGTTCACACAAGAGCAAGGAGCTCTCTTTCTCCCGCCGAATATTTTTTTTCTGCTGCAGACAACTTCCGGGTCACAAAGAAGCAAGGATGGAGTACGTCGTTGACAAGTTGCATCAAACTGCCACCGATTCCCATCTGAGAAGCGTCTGTGCGAATATAGAATGGTTCATGGATATCTGGCAGAATCAAAATAGGATGAATCGCGAATAGTATTTTAATCTTATCCAATGCTAACTGATAAGTATTTGACCAACGTAATTTAAGAGGAGCACCTTTGCGGGTCAAATCTGAAAGAGGACCAGAGATAAACGAAAAGTCTGGAATAAATTTATGATAATAGTTAATGAGCCCTAACAGACTACGGACCTCTTTCTTATTTTTCGGTATCTGAGTGTTCAGGGTTTTATTCACCAGACTATCCGAAGGATAAAGCCGATGATTACCGATTTTATGACCCAGGAAAGATATTTCCTGAAAACCTATCTGTACCTTCGAAGGTCTGACTGTAAATGATGTTTTCTTAGCTGTTCTAGCAAAGAAATGAAACCTACAATATGTTCTTCCCATGTGTTATGGAATAAAAAAATGTCATCTATATATGTGATGACATCGGGTCTATCGTCAACTAAATGGCGCATCATGCGAACAAATGTCGCAGGTGCATTCACCAACCCGAAACACATATAATTCCATTCAAATAAACCTCTAGGTGTGGAAAATGCTGTCAAATGTCTAGAATTTTCAGACAACGGAATTTGGCAGTATCCTTTTGCCAAATCTAGTTTAGTAAAGAATGTAGCGTTAGCCAGCTGTGGAATATCTTCCAAGATTGGAATTGGCTCAGCATCTGTGACTGTAACTTGATTTAGTTTCCGAAAATCAATACAGATGCGTAAAGATCCATCTGGTTTCTTCACCAATACCATTGGAGAAGAGTACGAAGATGAAGAGTGTGAAATGATACCCATTTTAAGCGTATCTGAGATTTCTTTATCCACCTTATCTCTGTAATGAATCGGAATAGGATATGGTCTGATTTTAATCGGAGTAGAATCAGTGATCACAATCTCGTGAGATATTAAGTCAGTATGACCTGGATGTTCTGAAAATTTGCCAGAGAAAGAACGTAAAACATCACGAATCTGAGTTTGTTCAGAATGCGAAAGTGATGAAGAAATAGAAACATCCTGCCACGTTTCATGAGCAGAAATAGAAGGTAAAGTAAATTCCAACGGAATATCAGATGTAGCATCCTCAGACTGAATAACAGCGCATGAGGATCGATGAACCTCATCCAAGACATCTATCAATTCAGATGGTCTTGGCGTGTATAATTTCAACATATTTAGATGATACGTTTTAATTTTCCCTTTAATATCAATTGAGTAATCAACATCCGTGATCTTTTTCACCACTTTGTATGGTCCCTGCCATGAAATTAACAACTTATTTTCCTTAATAGGTAGGAGCAGTAAGACTTCATCCCGGACGAGCCCCCAGTTATTTCTCACCTGTTAAGGGATGGAGAAATTGCCCGAATTCGTTTGTTGTCTAGGGTCCATTCATTTTACTAAAGATGTGGAAGTTCTTTTATTTTGATTTGGTTTGTATTGTCAAATATTCTGGAAGTCAATCTTCTTAGATACCCGTTTCTGTCAATCTTCAAATACGGTACTGAATAAGGCTATCAACTGTTTAAATGAACCTTGAATGATTGAATAAACCTCTCGACTTAGACGATTTGGTAACAGTTTAATACTCAGTAAGTACGAATTCACAAAACGTCACAAGCATGAACATGGCTTGAATACTCCCTTCTCTAATTTTCAGTCTAACATTATCTTGGTTCGCTTTTTACACAATGTCACTCAACTTTCCCATAGTTGATACTTTTATAATATCATTATTTGATTCCATTTAACATTGGGGTATTGAGCATCCCGGCATAACTAAAGTTCATTATATCTTTTTCCAACAACCTCGGGGGATTTGAGCGTCCCGGTATCTTTAATATTCATACATCATAATTTTCACTCCATAAACTTCGGGGAATGAGACCTCCCGGTATAACACTGTTCAATTATATCTGTCTATATAATTCTAGTAGAACATACTTCTATGCCTGGGGAATTATCGTCCCGTATTGCCTTCACTTATAATCCTGGCATATTCTCATGCCTTTCATTTAAAGCATATAGCTTACCCTTTTCCTCAGAAATATTTATTGAATACACAATCCAATATACTGGCTGATACACAAGCCATTAGACACACATCTTGACGCTATGACGTCACATCTCAATCTCCCTCATACGTCATACCTCGATACTCATCTCACAGCGACCGCTCTTAAGTATCTCTTGCATTCAGTTGAGGTACGACATGGTGTGACAAAACCTGGCACTAATAATAAGTTGCCGTGATAAAAATCGCTCCATGAAGTGGCCTCAACAGTTGGCCTCTCTTTCGTTTTCCTTCAGGGGTCCATAGCATAGCTGTTCTTGTGATGGCATCGGGGTCTCTTCTGAGGACATGGCCAACCCAGCTCCAACGTCTGCCATCTGTGGTGAAGTGGGATGTTATAAATATGTATAGGGGACTTAGTGTACTGACTGAGATCAGCTGTGAAGGTATATATATATCTAATAAGAGTAGTGTATTATATATAACCTTACTTGCTGCCACATATGTATACCTCAGTCAGAATTATTCTGGAATAGTGTGATGACTACGTTGTATGTCTAGGGTATGTGTATGATGAAGTGTAAGTCATAACAACAACAGACAGATAAACAATTTAATTTATTCCACCACACTTGACAACACTGTGACACTCACATACATATAACACTCTAAAGGATATCTTAAAGGAGTCACTGATAACTTTTCAAATAACAATATGTATTCATTGCTGTTATGAATGAATATGTGTCCTGATTCAAATACAAAAGGAACCAGGAATCACAATCAATTTTACTTACAAGTTATATGTACAGAATTTATCAATATGAATATTGTAATGACATATATTATTAAAAGTATCCTATGTGTGTCAGTTGTGTAGTGGTAATATGAGGTAATACTGGTTTTGTTTTGTTCAAGCTCTGTTGGTATTTGTCATCATGACTTCAATAGTTTGTCTTTATTGGAACTAGTATTGGAGATGTTCTCAGTTCCTGATATTAAAACAATTTAATTCCCCTCTTAATGTTATTTTTACAAGGTCATTTTAAGCTGGGGGTACATAATTTTGAGCTCAGCTGGCCACATCAGCTTATCTTGCGTGATGGCGGCAGGAAAGGACTCCTCTGCTCGATTCTCCCCTGGGCTCTGGAGACACCTCACTGATAGCTAAATGGACCAAGGAGTATGCTGTCCGACTCTGGATTCAGCAAAGCTCTGACCAGGTGCTGCTCAATACCATCAAGACCACGGTCCCTGAAAACAAGAAGGATGTACCTTCTACTTCATAACTAATTGATATTCTAGTTCTACACTGAGCACAATACATCACAAACATTGAGTTCAGAGCGTTAGGCCAACTGTCAGCTTCATCTGAAATACTTTATACCAGTATTAACCTCCTTAATGGTTACTACGCCTCTGCACTTCCAGCATTATTTCTTTCTAGTCAATCATCTAGGTGTCAGTGTACTGTTTGGCCATTCCATGCCGTTTTACTTTCCTCCGACACCTTCTGTTCAGGCTGGAGCATTATAGGCTTTACATCCTGTGTGCTACTGAACTACACATATATACAGGCATAAATTAACAATTCACATTCAATTTTCGTTACAAGATACTGAATGGTTTAAGCTTACCACAATTCATAGAATAAACACAGATACGTTGATTAGCAATGAATTCTGGCACAAATTCCCATCTGCTTATGTTCCAGGCTTTTATTTAGCAAAAATATGAGCTGGCTTCAACGCACTGTTGCTTTATCAAGCTTATTTGAACTAGTGGTTTCGAACTAACGCTCCTAAGTGATTATATCAGCGAGTCTGGCCAATGGAGCCACGTTTCGACAAGTGTTTGAAAAAATTTTACCTTCCTACGTCTCCCCTAACAACCAAAGATAGTATTTATAGTCCGACCAATCGTGTTTAGTCTTATATTTGTTGCGCTCCAATCAATATGGAGTTTACATGGTAGGCTATTTCTGTAACGTAAATTTTTTTCAAACACGTTATAAAAAAAATTTTATGAGCAGAAATGATTTCATGCTGTCAGGCATCCCCACTATTTTATTTTGGTTATAACTTGTTAATTCCTAGACTATTTGCGTAACGTTTTACATATTCTTTGTCAGCAAGCCCTAAGGAACCCAAATATATATATTTAATAGAACTAATATGCTGCGTTCAAAATATGCTATTCCTTCTACCTCCTGTTTCGAAGATGTGCTGTCTGGGTACTGTAATGTTTTCAAACGTAAACCCATCTATTGTCATCTTTTCTAATAAGAGTTTTTCAGGATTTAAAAACCTAACTCTGGGAAGGATTAGTGTTTTTATCACTGTCCGTCCGAAAAAGTTAGTGCATGTGGCCTTACACGCGTGATAGTAGTAATTGTGTATCGCGTTACGCTTGTTGGGGTGGCATTAATAGCGAGACGCGTGTTTAATTTTGCATGCGTTCCTGATTTTCATTCGCCCCTCTCTCTTTCTATTTGAGTCCATCTGTTCGTTCGTTTTGGTAACGTAATATAATTAATGTTAGGATTAATTTAGGTCATTACGCAGTCTGCCTCTCAATGTTTTTCTTAGAAATGCAATACCCGTTTTAATGTGTTGTGGAAACGCTTGTATTTATGCAGTGGCTTATATTTAACGTGGAAACGTTACAATTTGCAGACGAAGCATAAAACAAAGGGGATTTCGAGTACATTCCTTGTGACAGCACTGTTATTTTACCATTGCTCTTTTCTTTATTAGAATTTATTTGTTAGGCTTTATATTTACCTGATAATTTATATATGTGGATTAGAATATTTCACGACACCTCCCCTCTTAAAACAGACATCCCATGTCAGTCCTTTATTCTATATACACATAGATAAATGTAAGTCAACTTGACTTTACTCTGCTGTGGTGCTATCATGGTTTTATGTAGTTGGGTCCATTCAGAGTAGGCACTACTCATGAAATCTGCCTCAGACTTCTACAACCAATAATATATTTCGGTTATGTTACTGAACAGCCGCAAGTGTGAATGCTTGTCTTAATGCTGCTTCGCAACCCGTATTCACCATTTCTCTTCTCTGAGTCTGCGCAATGACATGTCCAGAGAACATTATATTTCCCTCAAAATGTACGTTTGAGGAGATAACATATACCTGGTGATAGCAGAGTTTTCGTAGTGGATCCCATAATCTTCTTATTATCCTGTATGAAACATTCGGAATATCCTCAATCAAAGAGGCAACTCAGGGATTCATTACGTTCCTCCGAAATGTTTACATCCAACAATTTTCTCATCATTCTAGAGAAGACACTAGGCGCATTCTTCAATCCAAATGGCAATCTATTAAACTCATAGTGTCCTTCTGAGGTACTAAAAGCTAGGTATGGTCTAACCTCAGGCTTTACTGGAATCTGATAGTATCCTTTACTCAGATCCACTTTTGAGAAATATTTAGCTTTATTTAGTCTGGCAAACAGCTGATTTGTATCCGGCAATGGATCCACCTGTCCTTCTGTAATAGCATTCAGTCTCCTGTAATCTATACAGAGTCTATGTTCTCCAGAGGGCTTCCTTAAGAGTACAACACCGGAACTATATGAGGATTCACTGTGTGAAATAATTCCCTCCTTCAATAGATAGTCTATCTCTTCCTTCAAAGCTTTCTCCTTAGCAAACGGAATCGAATATGGTTTCATACAGACAGGTGTGGGGTCTATCAGTTTCATATCATATTCCAATAGGTTTGTATGCCCTGGTCGGTCTGTTAACACCTCTCCATGATTATTTAGAACCTGTTGCACTCTGTCTTTCTGAGTTTTCGTTAAATGTGTACTGATTTTCACCTGTGCTGCTGTCTCACAGGGGTGTAATGGATACTCAAATGATGAAAGTGGTTCCTTTTTCATCTCCATGGCGATGGACAAGGTCAACAAGTGTGTCTCCTCCTGATGTTCTCTTTCCAAATATTTCTTCAGGAGATTCACATGATAGATTTTTTCTTTCCCCTTCTTATCTATCTTATAATTTGTTCTAGATACCTTCTCTAAAACTGTATATGGACCCTGCCATCCAATTTGTAACTTATTCTGACTCCCGGGCAAAAGAAGCAGTACTTTCTCTCCCACAGCCAAATTTCTGTCTTTCGCCTTCCTGTTACAATAGGCAGCATGTTTCTTCCTGGCTTGTTTCAAATTTTTATTGGCAAGTTTCCAGCCAGTTTTTAAACGAGTGGTCAGCTCATTCACATATTGGTATGAAGATGTAATGTTTTCCTCTGCCTTTTCATCAGTCCACGTTCTTAACAAAGCTACATGTGGACCTTTAATTGTGTGGACCTATTTGTCCATGCACCGGTATGGTCTCTTCCACTCGAAGCTTTATAGTGATGATTTTTCCTCCCAGAATTATCATTCACAAAACGACCGCTACCAATTTTTCTTTTGGGGCTTTCTCCCCACTTAAAATTCTTGATGAGAGATTTCCTCTCTACATCCTCTTCCTCCAGTTTGTTTAAGTCCGATTGAGGGATTTTCGGCTTATCCTGGGGTAAGACATCTCTTTGCACTCTCCGCATAGTGGCCATTGTAAAACAGTTAAGTGAAGCTTGTCCGTGAAAAGGGGCTTCCCATTCCATTTGGTCCACTTTATCAAATCTATTTTTCTTTTTATTATCAGGCCTAATTTTGCCCCCGTGGCGTGTCCAGGTCCTGATCCATGTTCCCACTTGTGGGTGTTCCCTCATGTGCTATGCTACACCTTTCTACAAAATTCTCAATGTCCCATCTTGCTTTGGGCCAATAATAATTGTGAGCCACCTTTTGAATGATAGTACCTATCTTCTCATGGTCCCCATCTGGTTTCACATGTAGGCTCCTTATTAAGTCTGCCCTATATCTTTTAGGAAGTACCAGTTGTCCCTGACCTTTGGATCTAGCTCCAGTCTTCCTATACATCAACTTTTTTTCATGTAAAAATCTCCCTTGCCTGGAGTTGTATGACAAGTTGACAATTTCTGAAACAAGGCTTGAGTGTTTTATCCCCAGCCTGTGCCTTCCTCATCTCTTCTGGAGTGGTATCTAACATAATATCCTCCTCCTTTCTTGAGGTCGACCTGACCTGAAGGGTGGCCATATACACAGGTTTCCTTCTGCAACGGTCAGTGTCATGATTGTCCATCTGACAATTTTTACACCACCTTTTTCCTTGGTTGAAAGATTTTCTTTCATCATATTTCCTTTCATCGAATTGTGGGAATTTATTTTTATTTTCATACCGTGGCCTATCAAACTGGTGCTTACCTTTGTTTTGATCCCTAGGATCAAATTTATTAAAGTTCTGTGGTGCCCTAAAGTTATCCACTTGTTTCTTTTTATTACCTGTTACCTCTGCTTGAGCTGCTTGATACCTTTCAGCAACATTTAGCAACTCACCCAGCCTCTCTGCACCTTGTTCCATGAGAAACTTTCTCAGGTCTGGAGCCATGGACTCTCTTAGCTGCTCTATAAGGACCATTTCCTTAAGATCTTGGGTTTTCCCCAGAGAAGTCCATATCTCCAAGTATGTCTCTATTCGTGCAGAGAACTGGTGATAGGTTTCACCTGACAGTAGTTTAGCATTCCTAAATTTTTTCCTATAGAATTCTGCATTCTTTTCATATCTTAACAAAAGAGCCTGCTTTAGCATGTCATAATTTTCCTGATCACCTCTGCTCATTTTTGCAAAAAAACTTCATAAGCTGCCCCACGAAGTCCCTGAGATAACTTTAAGCTCCACCTTTCTCTCTCTAACCCATACGTGGTAGCTAATAGTTCATACCTATTTAGGTAGCTCTCTATATCATCGTCTTTCTCAACAAAATGATCTAAATGAAAGTTCATAGCTGAGGTTGAGGCTCCTTGGCTAGCAGTGGCATCAGAGGCAAAGGGACTGGCACCATTTTCAGGAGCATGGCCTTGAAACTCAAACTCCCTTAGTCGTAACTCATGTTCCCTTTGTAATCTTTTATCTTCTGCTTCCCTTTCTGCAGTCAATCTTCTTTCTTCTGCTTCCCTTTCTGCAGCTAATTTCTTCTCTTCCCTTTCTGCAGCTAATTTCTTCTCTTCCCTTTCTGCAGCTAATTTCTTCTCTTCCCTTTCTGCAGCCAATCTTTTGTCTTCTCTTTCTGCCTCCAATTTCTTAGCCTCAGCCTCAATCTGCAACCTCTTAGTCTCAGCCTCAGCCTCAAATTGTAACTTCTTAATTTCCCTTTCAGCCTCTAACTTTCTTTCGGCTTCAAACCTTCTTTCTTCGCGTTCAATAAATTTGTCACATTCCGTAGTGACATAGGCAACCATAACTTGCCCATCTAATCCTAACTCTTTTGCAGTCCGAACAGCAGCAGATCGAAACTTGGCCAGGTCCGCCATTGTCTATCAGGTAAATTTATACAATGTCTAACCAACAATTCAATTTCTAAATATATATCTAATGGACAACACAGGCACCGTGAGCTCAACCTTATTTAATTCCACCCAAGGATACCTTTTAATTCTTATATTCCCTGAAGTGAATTACCCCCAATATTTGTAATAGGGAAAGATTCAAAGTCCCGGACGAGCCCCCAATATATGTGGTGAAGTGGAATGTTATAAATATGTATAGGGGACTTAGTGTACTGACTGAGATCAGCTGTGAAGGTATATATATATCTAATAAGAGTAGTGTATTATATATAACCTTACTTGCTGCCACATATGTATACCTCAGTCAGAATTATTCTGGAATAGTGTGATGACTACGTTGTATGTCTAGGGTATGTGTATGATGAAGTGTAAGTCATAACAACAACAGACAGATAAACAATTTAATTTATTCCACCACACTTGACAACACTGTGACACTCACATACATATAACACTCTAAAGGATATCTTAAAGGAGTCACTGATAACTTTTCAAATAACAATATGTATTCATTGCTGTTATGAATGAATATGTGTCCTGATTCAAATACAAAGGGAAACCAGGAATCACAATCAATTTAAATTACAAGTTATATGTACAGAATTTATCAATATGAATTGTAATGACATATATTATTAAAAGTATCCTATGTGTGTCAGTTGTGTAGTAGTAATATGAGGTAATACTGGTTTTTGTTTTGTTCAAGCTCTGTTGGTATTTGTCATCATGACTTCAATAGTTTGTCTTTATTGGAACTAGTATTGGAGATGTTCTCAGTTCCTGATATTAAAACAATTTAATTCCCCTCTTAATGTTATTTTTTACAAGGTCATTTTAAGCTGGGGGTACATAATTTTGAGCTCAGCTGGCCACATCAGCTTATCTTGCGTGATGGCGGCAGGAAAGGACTCCTCTGCTCGATTCTCCCCTGGGCTCTGGAGACACCTCACTGATAGCTAAATGGACCAAGGAGTATGCTGTCCGACTCTGGATTCAGCAAAGCTCTGACCAGGTGCTGCTCAATACCATCAAGACCACGGTCCCTGAAAACAAGAAGGATGTACCTTCTACTTCATAACTAATTGATATTCTAGTTCTACACTGAGCACAATACATCACAAACATTGAGTTCAGAGCGTTAGGCCAACTGTCAGCTTCATCTGAAATACTTTATACCAGTATTAACCTCCTTAATGGTTACTACGCCTCTGCACTTCCAGCATTATTTCTTTCTAGTCAATCATCTAGGTGTCAGTGTACTGTTTGGCCATTCCATGCCGTTTTACTTTCCTCCGACACCTTCTGTTCAGGCTGGAGCATTATAGGCTTTACATCATGTTTGCTACTGAACTACACATATATACAGGCATAAATTAACAATTCACATTCAATTTTCATTAAAAGATACTGAATGTTTCAAGCTTACCACAATTCATAGAATAAACACAGATACGTTGACTAGCAATGAATTCTGGCACAATTACTGGCACAAATTCCCATCTGCTTATGTTCCAGGCTTTTATTTAGCAAAAATATGAGCTGGCTTCAACGCACTGTTGCTTTATCAAGCTTATTTGAACTAGTGGTTTCGAACTAACGCTCCTAAGTGATTATATCAGCGAGTCTGGCCAATGGAGCCACGTTTCGACAAGTGTTTGAAAAAATTTTACCTTCCTACGTCTCCCCTAACAACCAAAGATAGTATTTATAGTCCGATTAATCGTGTTTAGTCTTATATTTGTTGCGCTCCAATCAATATGGAGTTTACATGGTAGGCTATTTCCGTACGCAAGGTTTTTTCAAACACGTTATAAAAAAAATTTTATGAGCAGAAATGATTTCATGCTGTCAGGCATCCCCACTATTTTATTTTGGTTATAACTTGTTAATTCCTAGACTATTTGCGTAACGTTTTACATATTCTTTGTCAGCAAGCCCTAAGGAACCCAAATATATATATTTAATAGAACTAATATGCTGCGTTCAAAATATGCAATTCCTTCTACCTCCTGTTTCGAAGATGTGCTGTCTGGGTACTGTAATGTTTTCAAACGTAAACCCATCTATTGTCATCTTTTCTAATAAGAGTTTTTCAGGATTTAAAAACCTAACTCTGGGAAGGATTAGTGTTTTTATCACTGTCCGTCCGAAAAAGTTAGTGCATGTGGCCTTACACGCGTGATAGTAGTAATTGTGTATCGCGTTACGCTTGTTGGGGTGGCATTAATAGCGAGACGCGTGTTTAATTTTGCATGCGTTCCTGATTTTCATTCGCCCCTCTCTCTTTCTATTTGAGTCCATCTGTTCGTTCGTTTTGGTAACGTAATATAATTAATGTTAGGATTAATTTAGGTCATTACGCAGTCTGCCTCTCAATGTTTTTCTTAGAAATGCAATACCCGTTTTAATGTGTTGTGGAAACGCTTGTATTTATGCAGTGGCTTATATTTAACGTGGAAACGTTACAATTTGCAGACGAAGCATAAAACAAAGGGGATTTCGAGTACATTCCTTGTGACAGCACTGTTATTTTACCATTGCTCTTTTCTTTATTAGAATTTATTTGTTAGGCTTTATATTTACCTGATAATTTATATATGTGGATTAGAATATTTCACGACACCATCTATGATGGAGTGCATGTCCTCTTGCTTGCTCCGAGTAAGCAGATCTTGGTTGGTGACTAGGAGCATATACCTTCATCACCTAGGAGCATATACCTTCATCACCTAGGAGCATATACCTTCATCACCTAGGAGCATATACCTTCATCACCTAGGAGCATATACTTTCATCACCTAGGAGCATATACCTTCATCACCTAGGAGCATATACCTTCAACAAACTTTTGCCAAGGCTTCCTGTCCTGTGCCATCATCTCAAGGTATCTCCATATCTTCTTCATCCCGTTCATGTCATTCTCAAGTTATTATCTCCCTGTGTTCTGTGGTTTTCTTATACTTCTCGTAGCCTGGAGATTGCAGAATAACTACCTCGCGGTATTAGTGTCAACAAGTTTCCCCAGTGAGCGTCCTATCCATCGCCAGCATCTTCTTCTAATCTCTTGTTCCACCGGCGCGTGTCTCGTTCTTTTCATCGGTTACACATAACCGATCTTGTTATACCACTTCAATCTCTCTATTCTACGCAAGCACATATTTTATGAAAGTCTGTAGCTTTTTTGTTGTTGTTTTTCATGTTCTCCATCTTTCAGAGCCATACTATAGGACTGATTTGACATTTCAATAGAAAATTCCAATTTTTGCGTTGGATATGACTTCTTGTTTCCTCTATATATTTTACAATGCAATGAAAAGTCCTCTAGCCGCAATAGGGAACTAGAAAATATATTTCATTACTATCATTAACACCATCACCATCGTCGCCACCGAGGCCGCCACCACCACGATCATCATCATCATCATCATCAGCCCCCCCCCCCCCCCTTCCAAAGGTCTTCATTAAAGTTATGCCAAGTCTTCCACGTATATTTGACTTGACATTGATCCACTGTCACTGAGCGTCAGCTCAAGGTCTCAAAAATTATATTTAAAGTGTACAACTTTTCAATGTAAAGTGAGAATGCTTAATTAAATGAAGTTTAGTGAACTCTACAGCTTCGTGGGTATGTTTGACATGCAGCTTGAGAATCATTGAGCTAAATAGCTGAATTGAAGAGATAATTCAATGAAGGTCATTGTAATCAGAAAACTGATATGACGTACGCCACAACCGTACACGTTTCATTATGTTGCCGTATCTGTGATTTACATCTCGTCTTCACTGTGCTGGTCTATGCAATACACTTTCTATTTTTCATATCATAATAAAGCTGTATTGTTACAAAACAGCACCGTGTCCACTGCAGTGCCCGGGGGCAGTGGCGGATCTGCATTTTAGAGACCCTGACGCTTGAATTCTTGGAGTGGCCCCTTTTGTAAAATAAAAAAAAGAATAAAGGGCAGGGTGGTTGCTGAACAGAGTGGAGCTTACATGACACCAACCTCCAGCATGAGAATGGAGGTAGAGGCAGTTACTGCAGAACTGAGGTGGCTGTCTGAAACTCCATCAACCAGAGCAGTTATATTGTCAGACTCTCAAGCTTCGGAAAGTTCAGAACGGATGGCTGCGGCAGGAATAGAAAACATCAATAAAATCCTCAAGTCTTCAAGAACTGGTTTGGATCTACTGTCCTGGTTATGCAGGGGTAGGTGGCAATGAGAGAGCTGACAGACTGGCCTCGAGAGCACCCATAGTGGGGACACACTGGACATGGATAAGGGAGAGATACTAAAGGCAATTAATGATCGCCTGCTGGATAATGACACTGCAGTGGATGAATCAACAAGACTGAGACTGTTGGAGTTTGGCATCAAACGTGGGACAAGCAGAGATGGACGTGACAGAGGATGCATCCGTCGTTTGTACAACGAGCGTGCTATAGGGACAATTAGCATTCATACTCTTCGAAATTTGCTGAAGGAGACTGTGCACCTATGGGTTTGCCCGGGTGCAGTCAAGTCGATTCTGATTAACTATAACAATAAAAAAAGTGTTGGGCATGGGAAAGAAACGTATTATAGAAAAAACTGAACTTGGGGGGACTTGAAGCTCAAGGTTCATAAATGTCATTGTAGATCTGCCTCTGACCGGGAGGGGGGAGGTTTGCGTGGAAACCAAAAAATGAAATTAAAGAACAGAATTACTGCTCCCTCAGGTATATCTCTATAGGCGATTAATATTATATTTCCTGACGGGGATGGCAGCTTCATTATGCTAAACCAATACCTACAGAAACAAACACTGCCAGAGCACATGAACCATTTGAGGCAGGTTTCCCACAAAGGGACCTGCTGCAGGGATCGTTCCACGCTTCGTAAGAAGCGAAAAGGGAAATAATCATGACGATAAGGACACATCCTCGTTGATAAAAGCAATTACTGACCTTTACAACTTACATTACATTTTTTAATTTGAACCCAAGACCTTACAAAATGTAGTAACATTTACAGCAGGGCTCGGCAATCGGTCATCTTGATCTACCGGCAGATCCTAAGGCATCATGTGGTAGATTTCTAGATGACTGAGGGGTAAACAGAATTAACTGGATTAATTTCGGACTCGCCATATCCCACAGGCACTTAACAGAGCGGTGTCCCCAGGTTTAAAGGTACTTTCATCGCATTCCTGCTTAAAAAAAAAAAAACCAAACCCCGCAAGTTAGCTTAATAGAATTCACTTTATTCATGAAATGTATAAGACAGAAAACGATCAGATAAAGAAGTAACAGCGATCATATTTAACAATACTAATCGCCTTATTCTTTACGTTGGTCCCATCTTTTCCCACCAAAGTTGCAGTTTGTTCTGTAGCGCCTTCCTGCCGTGGAACCAATTGTGCGCTAATTGAATCAATGCGTATTTCTTCCCAATATGTTTCAATTCCACAGGATGTTTTTTTTCCATAAATATTCCTGCCTCTGTTGCTTTTCGGTAACACAATTTCAGGAATGTTCTCGATTTACACTAAGCAGCTTGGGTAAGTACGAATAAGTGTCTGCATCATATATATTTATTTATTTAAACTGGTAGAAGCCTCATTGTACATCATAGATGAAGCTTCTATGCTTTCGTGCCACTCTGTTTCCGTGTTTCTGTACGTATGAAGCAAAGTTTAAATGAATGAAACGACCACATGAGTAGTTAGTGCTATCATCAAGGCATGCATCAGAAAGAACAAAACTTAAGTATTTCCCGCTATATTTGGCAAACATCTTACTGGTGATTTAAATTAAACTGCAATGATGCAATTACGCTTACAAAGGTGAACGCGTGATAAGCTAAGTTAATGGTTATACACATTTAAAGGAGGAAATAAAGAGGAATGGCTACAAATTAACGAACAAAAATGCAGAGCGGGTAAACATGTCTTTGTGAGACAATCTCCAGACATGGCACCAGGAATGTTCGTACATTAACTGAACAATGGGTGCTGGCCAGGATGAAAAGATTTGAAACGATAAGAAAAGATCAACAATGTTGAACAACTGAAAAGAACTAGACAGGACATGAAATAATACAACCAGTTGGCGATGAATAGAAAACTTGCTGACAGCTTTACAAGGTAGTCTGTGTTCTGGAATCTCCAGGGTAAGAGACATAGAGTAAGGCCTGTAAAAATAAACTGAGAATATATTTACAGACAGGCATGACAGGGTTAAAGTAGACATAGAAAGATCTCGTACGGATGGGACAGGACAGGAGAGACTGAATTGTTACTGATGACATGTGCTCAACGAAGACAACAAAGATACTGATGATTATACAAATATGCCAGTTGTAAAACATGAGTGAGTTTTGTTTGGTCGTCAAGCAACAATCCATAAACATGAGTGAGTTTTTTCTGGTCGTCAAGCAACAACCCATAAACATGAGTGAGTTTTATCTGGTCGTCCAGCAACAATCTATAAACATGAGTGAGTTTTATCTGGTCGTCAAGCAACAATCTATAAACATGAGTGAGTTTTGTCTGGTCGTCCAGCAACAATCTATAAACATGAGTGAGTTTTGTCTGGTCGTCCAGCAACAATCTATAAACATGAGTGAGTTTTGTCTGGTCGTCCAGCAACAATCTATAAACATGAGTGAGTTTTGTCTGGTCGTCCAGCAACAATCTATAAACATGAGTGAGTTTTATCTGGTCGTCAAGCAACAATCTATAAACATGAGTGAGTTTTGTTTGGTCGTCAAGCAACAATCTATAAACATGAGTGAGTTTTGTCTGGTCGTCCAGCAACAATCTATAAACATGAGTGAGTTTTGTCTGGTCGTCCAGCAACAATCTATAAACATGAGTGAGTTTTATCTGGTCGTCAAGCAACAATCTATAAACATGAGTGAGTTTTGTTTGGTCGTCAAGCAACAATCTATAAACATGAGTGAGTTTTGTCTGGTCGTCAAGCAACAATCTATAAACATGAGTGAGTTGTGTCTGGTCGTCCAGCAACAATCTATAAACATGAGTGAGTTTTATCTGGTCGTCAAGCAACAATCTATAAACATGAGTGAGTTTTGTCTGGTCGTCCAGCAACAATCTATAAACATGAGTGAGTTTTGTCTGGTCGTCCAGCAACAATCTATAAACATGAGTGAGTTTTGACTGGACGTCAAGCAACAATCTATAAACATGAGTGAGTTTTGACTGGACGTCAAGCAACGATCAAGTAATCATGAATGAGTATTGACTGGTCGTCAAGCAACAATCAAATAAGCATGAGTGAGTACTGATTGGTCGTAAAGCAATAATCTATAAACATGAGCGAGTCTTGACTGGTCGGCAAACAACAATCAAATACCGTAAGCATGAGTAAGTTTTGACTTGTCGTCAAACTACAATCATGTAAACATAAGTGAGTTTTTACTGGTCGTCAAGCAACAATCATGTAAGGCATGAGTGAGTTTTGACTGGTCGTCAAGCAACAATCCTGTAAGCATGAGTAAGTTTTGACTGGTCGTCAAGCAACAATCATGTAAGCATGAGTGAGTTTCGACTGATCGCCAAGCAACAATCAAGTAAACATGAGTGTTTTGACAGGTCATCAAGCAACACTCAAGTAATCTCGATTGAATTTTGACTGGTCGTCAAGCAACAGTCAGTAGAAAGTAAGCAAGCTGTCCAGTTTTATATCATGTGAAATGAACAAGCGTTATTATGATAAAAAACGAGTAAGTTGCCCGCCAAAATATGACCGGAAATAATTACGTGATGCTCTGTCTGCTGCATGCCCTGATGCCCTTATCTCTCCTGTGGTCATTCATGTCCATTTTGCTTCAGAATCATGAAAACACGGAAACTATGGCACGAAACCATAGAAGCTTCATCTATGATGTTCAGTGAGACGAAATATAAAAATGCATGATAAAAAGGTACAGGTTGTCCCACAGCAGATACTGACATAGGGGAGTGAAGTGTTAGAGACATCACTATACTAGGTTCAGCATTTAGAAGTGGGGTGACTAGTTCCCTTCTTCGCTGCCAGTTCCTTCTTTAACTCCAGAGAAGATTCTGGTACACATTGTAGTGAAATTGACAGAGATACAACGGTAAAATCCCTCCAAAGATAACATTTAAGGATAAAAACATAATGCGTAGGCTGCTGATGTACATGATCGCCTAGACCGCGGGTCATCATCCTCTATAATAATTGACTTGCTAGACAGGAGGGGAACGGCGGATCAAAAAGAAAAAAAATATGACTGGAAAGGCTAAGGAGACGCAATTGGGGGGGAAACGGAGAAAAGTCACGTTCCCAAGTTAACATAAAAAGTAAGCAACTCGACAGAAGGGACCTTAGATATAATACGCCACAGTCATTTATTGGACGCTTTTGCGATACCAAGCTTTTGATTTGAATGGAGCGGTAAAACGCAGATGTTAGGAATATTACAAAAATTAAAAAGTAAATTTTTCTTAATATTAATGTTAGGAATATAAAAATTAGCTGGCCGGATGGCCTATTCTGAGCAGTGAACTAATATGGTCTTAATTTTACAGACGGATAGATAATATTGAAGATAATGACAAAAGACAGTGTTGTTCACATCATCGACAGACTGTATTGAATCTAAAAGTGTCACTATTTTGCACAAAAAAACATGACCTTGGACGCAGGTGTTCAAATCTACGTGGTATGAAGGAGAGGGGATATTGTGGTGGCTGTGTCTAAAAATAACTTTTAACGACAAAATTTTGGAGGGGAGAGAAAGGTTGGTTCAAAAACCAAGCACATTTTTTTTAGAAACACAAGTAGAGACGGACAGACTAACAGATAAACATCCATACTTGACTGAAGCATGACTGAAATGACTTTAGTGTAGAAATTTTGAAATTCAAATAACCTAGGCAGTGATTGGCCACAGACAATCATATCATTAGCGCTCAGACGCGAAAGTGGGGCCATTCTTCAATAGTTGTTCAGTGATAGACACAGATTTTAAAGTGTGGTGTTTTCCATATGAACGAAAGTGAAAGAAGTTTAGGGACGCCATACTATAGCCAGCAGCTCAGCTGAGTTTTGCTAGCAATTCTGTGTTATTTATTCATAATCTGGTAAGATTGAAATTATTTCCTTATATATTTTGAATATTGTTTCATGTTTGAGTGATTTGATACTGCCATATCGAAATCTAGCCTTACAAACAAGTAGGGATTTGCTCTAGACCCCCCGCCCTAGTCAGGGTCTAGGGACCAACAATGTACATAAACTCCAGCAAGGATTATGCAAGACAGATCAGGTGTTGAGAATAATGAAACATATTACCTATCCTCTTTTAGGGCAAACAACTAATAAATATTTTTCAGAATCTATGGTCTGGGAGGATCTATCTGATGTAAAACCACCATGGTAAATGTGCTGTTTGGTCAGAGAGATCTGACCTGTCTGTATGATGTGGTTGTTGTGTCACTGTTGTGTCCAGACGTGGGTAGAGAATAGATTTTGACACATGGCCCATACTTTGATTGCAGAGCTGGGAGTTTCTGTCGTCAACAAAGCAGTGTCTATTCAGTTGGTGACTTTACTCGAGTGTATCTGTGCAGTATTTGTGACAGAGACCACCATTATTGCCCGCCAGCACGGAGAGGTGGGACCACCTGATTTCAGCACCAGAGCGACAACTACCAGATGAGTGAGCCTCTGGTCTGCTGGACATTCACCAACGCAGTTTAGTTACTAATAACCCCATAAAAATTCCCACCATTTTCTGGACACTGTGTAGTCAATATAGACAGGTGTGATGAGGCCACCCCAACAGCACAAACAGTAACTATCCTCCCAAGTAGATGGCTACTAGAACATTTTAATAAAACTAACTAGTATAGTACATATAGATGTACACTATTGTATTTATGATATAATATTCCATGCATTTCTTTTCATAATCTCTAAATCCTTTTAAGTTCTGGTCAACCTAAAAAATTGATCCAGAACCAAATAAATGTAATATAATTATATCAAAAAATTTTACACACGTGAGTTAGTTCAGTGTATTTTAACCTTTATTAATATTATTAGTCTTGTTACATATCTGTGGGTATATTTATAATCCATTACACCATACTACATAGCATAACCCTAGACACTTTACGTAGCCACATTCATTAAAAAAAAAATTAAGTGTGAGGTCGTAGTGGTAGCAAGAAAGGCCTTCTGACAATTCTCAACTACATTTTATCTCAGGAGCCTTCACAGCTGGCCTCATACAATTACATTTAGTAATATCATCATCATACAATACCATCAAACACCACTACACACATTTACAGCGGGTAGACTGAAGCGTGGAAACATTTATTCATACTCAAACTTCTTAATATAAATGGGGTAAATTGCAGAAATGTTGTCACAGAAAAGCAACAGATGCAGGTATATTTATAAATTATAAAAAAAAAAAGCCGTGCGATGAAGTAAATTGGAAAGAAATGCCTGTTGTTTTGAACCGCCAAGAAACAAATTGCAACTCTGGTGCGAAAAGTTGAGACATGACGTTACCGACAAGGCAATTAGTATGGTTAATAGCTAGTTTAATCGGTCAGTATATCAGAACGAGTTATTTTGTGGCATTCAAACGAACAGTATAAGTATACATGAAAACAAATAAATGTATCTGATGTCCCTAAACAAGTTGTCGAATACAATTGTGTATTTTATGAAAGATGGTGTACCCCCACATTATCATGCAGTTGTGCGAGAGTATATGGACAGTAAATTCCATGAACAATGGATAGGTCGCCGAGAGGAGTACATTTGTATAACTTCTAAGGTCTCCAGACATCACAACTTTGGATTATTTTGCACGTGGATATTTGAAAGTTTACACTCGTAAGCTGCAAGCGTTGAAACAATAATACGGATCGGAGTACAGCATATATATATATATATATATCATCTCATCTCAACCTGTAACCCGTCACGGGTCGTAGGGGTGCTATGGTGGAAGCATCAGCAGACAGGGTCCACCACTGCTCTCTAACTTCAGCAATGCGTACAAGTGTGTAAAAACTGTGCCCTGCACATTCTTTGATGTTATCAGCCCAGGATTTTCTTTGCCTTCCTCTTCTCCGTTCACATTCGACTGTTCCCTGGATGATTGTTTTCGAAAGGGAGTCATGACGAGTTACATGTCCAAACCAGGCATGCTTTCGACGTTTCACAACTGACAAAAGTGGTTCTTGGTGGCCTCTATACGTGTTTATTTTCTCTCCAACATAGACATTTGTTTTGTGCTCTTTATCGCAAATTTGCAAAATTCTTCTATAACATTTTTACTCGAAAGCCTCAATCCTTCGCTCCGTGTCTGCAGTGAGTGTCCAGCCCTCAAACCCATACAAGAGAATAGATAATACAAGTATATATATATATATGTGTGTGTGTGTTCTCGGCCTAACCTAACGGTGTGTTTCTCCTACCCTGGTGATTCCTAAACAACAAGGACTGCCTTGCTCATATGTTGGGCATCTTTGAAGCAGATGTTCAGCAGTCATTTTATTGGTGCTACAGTTACACTCATCGGTAGTTCCTATCTTCAGCTTGTTGAATAGATTGTATTCCAATCTGTTGTGGCCAGTGCGGAGTCTAAACATTATGTTCAATATTTAACAGGTAGTGCAAATGCAATTATAACTTAATCAAGCAAGATTCCAGTTATTATAATTTATTATCACTTTTATTTGAGATTCCTACGGAGAATTGAAGCACTAGGTGGTGTAAGTGAAACCCACTTGTGTGTTACCGGGCACGAAGGGGGAGCAAAGAATAGTAACACTGTTTCCTACCATGCATGTCGTAATAAGCGACTAAGTCAGCCATCCAAAACAGGAGGTCTTCTGTAGCGGGGCGTATGACGCTACACAGAGAAAGCCTAAAAGAGTCTGTGTTGCTTACTAACCTTCTTTCTTCTAGGAAAACCTCCAGATTTGGGACTTGGAATGTTCGAACACTGAACGAAGAAGGGAAGAATGTACTGGCCACAGGAATACAAAATCGACCTCCTGGGACTAGGAAACCTGTGGATAGCATCACAAAGCACTCCTTGTTCTGGAACACCAGGGTAAGAGAGAAAGAGGTAGACCAAAACACATGCAGAAGAGAACTAAAGACAGAGGTGAAAATGATAAGGAAAAACTTGGAAAGAGTTTGAGCTGATGGTGCGTGACAAAAGGTCTTGACATGTGTTTGTTGAAGGCCTATGCTCCTTGGGGAGCTAACGGGTATTGATTGATTGAATGTAAGTGCAATCATAGCTTAAGCGAGCAAGATTCTTGTTATTATAAGGTAATATCGGAATGACGTTCGCTGAGCGCTCAGCACAGAATATTCACTTGTAGTTATTTCCCTTCCTGGACATGTATCGTAGTGTACAAGTATCGATTATAATTATGAAGTGTCATACTATTTGGGGTGCAAAAACAAAATTCGGAAAAACAAAATGTTGTTTTAAACTTGATGCTGATGGCGTACACGAAATGTTTCTGCCTCAGAGGTCAATATGCCGAGTCGAAGCGTTTTAACATTATTGAATCCTCCGGTTGATGTGACGACTCCAAGCCGAGGGTTACAGTATAGTTGTAATTGCCCAGTACAGGAAATCTTGATGGGAAATAACTCTAAAATACCCATATTCTTTGCTGAGCGTTCGGCGAACTTCATTCCGATATTACCTATTATAATTTATCACCACTGTTTGCTTGCGCTCTCAACGGAGAAAATGGAACGACCAATGAAACTGGTCCCCTTGCAAGAAGGCTCCGCCCAGCATACCTCATGCTGATGCAGCGGTGCTTTTTGTGGCAATTTGTTTTGCATTATGAGGTATCCAGTCCCATGCACAAACTTATGTTAGTTGCCTTGTACGACATGCATGAGGTCCTCATGCTGTGTAAACCTGACAGTTTATGTTTTAAGATTCTTTCAAGATGGACTGACGTACGGGTTCATACAATATGGATTGAAAGAATAAACCAGGCCAGGATGATCCAAAGTTTATTCAACATTTCAAATCAAACAGAAAATTATTCTCAGAGCATTTCAGGCTTCACTTCTGTCATGACCCACGTCATTTGTGCTGCATATATTTATACTGTCGGGCCCGGATTAACTGTAGATACAATATCCAATGTCTGTTATCTCGGTTTTTAACCCCAAGGATACCTGGGAGGCCAACCTGCATCGGAATTCCACAAAACGTAAACAATTTGAACAATGTACACATCAAAATGGACACCGTGTTCTTCCACCGGCCCGACCAACGTTCAATCTCCCTATGACGTCAAACTTTCACTCTGACGTCAGCCTTCACATCGCATTTTACTTCTTTCATAAAGTCTGCGCAACGATAACTGAAGGTACCCTGTATCGGGAAAACCCGAAATCTTCAATGATCGTGCGCAGCTCTCAGCAGTACATTAGTCTTAATCTTTCTGTCTCTCAGAGACCTTTCCCACCAACCCGGGAAACAGACGGGACATTATGGCTATACACCTTGTCATATAGTTAAAGTTAGTTCTGTAGCTACGATCTCTCTTTCTGGAATCAGCCATACCGGCACATACTATTTGACAGACTCGAGTGACAGACAGTATGGTTAAAGTACTCGCCCCTCTCGAGGCAAAGTTATCGAGTTTAAAACCAACCAGCCTAACTCTAAAATCTATGCAGCTGTAAATGAGTACCGGACTCTGCTGTTGAGTTCTGAAAGGCAAAGACTGCGAGAAAAGGTACTCGTCACCCAATAAAACAAAGCTGATACCTAGACTAGTGAAATAACTAATACCTCACTACCCTACGGCAGTGTGTGTTTTGAGACCACGTTTACTTCCATCTTTATGAGGACAAATAACAGAATTCATGAAATGTTTTAAAAATGGACCGAAATAATTATCAAAAGTCTGCGAAGTCTTTTTATTAGAAAACAGTGAAATTTCTTCATATAGTATATTATATCCTGCCACGAAAGGCCGATCAAACATATACAGTTCGCACTAACATTTTCAATCCAAGTCTCCTTAACTATATCATATTAATCTAGATTAGTTAGTCAACTAGACGTACTCAGCATTAGGTAGTTTACCGAATATTACAACAATATTAATTTCAATGACTCGTTTATGTCTATAATGAGACCAGTGTTGTGGAGTCGGTTAACAAATTTTCCGACTCCGGAAATTTTAGAAGTCCGACTCCGACTACAGTTTTTTATTAACTAATCACATGGCATACAATTATACACTTATCTATATGGAGTTATATGTTTACTTATGGTATGTGTTTGAATAAATGAATACGTGGCTGTCGTAGACTACATTTTAAACTATGTATTCATTCATTCATACAGTAATACAAAATAACAAATCACCCACACCTGCACACAAATGACCGCTTTGCCAAACACCGTGAGGTAAAATAGTTTAATTTTAACATTGACGGGAAAATTGACAGTGTATATAGTTTATTTTCATTTCTTGTGGGATTTTTCTAAATGTGCCAACAAATTTCCAGTTATAATAAAAAAAACTTTATTTATGATCAGAAGCAACTGAAATTTTCCTACATTATGTAAAAATGGATGTACTTTAAAATAAAAGTGGTTTTAGGAGTTCTACTGCTTTAAAATGTTATAAGCGCCCCCCCCCCCCCCCTTCCTTTCCCTTGCATTGATCAAACGTGGATCTGCATTGACTTAAGTTTCGTAAAACTCGGAGTCGGGACATTTGTTACCGATTCCGACTCCACTAAAAATTACTGACTCCACGACTCCGATTCCACAGCCTTGAATGAGACTAAAACTTCTATTGTCTGAAAACGTAACTGATTTCTTAGAGACCAAACTAAAGACTGAAACTCTACCAGAATATTGTACTCCAACCACCCATATCTTTTTCATTTAAAAAAAAAAATATTTTTACCTCGTTTAGCGAGGTGCGTCCCGTTCAACATAGTCGGTTATATTAGTGCGCATGTTCAAATATAAAAGACCTTTAGATCTGGTGACGTAATCAGTCCATTTATCTAATTTGAATCCAACAAGTACGAAGTAGACCTACATCAAATCTACTTTGGAGCACATCTAATATAATTTTTTTCAGTAAATATGAAGTAAGCATTGTCCAAGATTACAGATATGGAATCTACCCAGCTAGTTTCACTCATTCATGACATCATTTTTTGTGTGTGCACGGGACCGAAGACGCGCCAGCAGTGAGGAATGCAGTCAGCGACCCATAGTTAGACTGCTTGCGTCAGGGTCAGTGAACCAGAACTGACCACCCAACTCCACCTCCAAGTGGTGGTCCTGGAAACAGGCTGCATCACTGCAATCTGACCGAGAGAGTAAGGATCGAAGAGGGAAGGCAAACCCAGTGCCAAAAATGCCGTGCGGAAGTCGGATGCGTCGGGCTGAAAGGTGCAAATATCGCAGCTTCGCTGTAAACGGCGACACAACGCAACCAACGTCCTTTTCAGGACGAGCGAGGAAGAAGAAGTTTGGGCACGAAGCCACCTCTACATCTGGCTCCTAGCATGAAGCTTGCGTTAAAGTCCCCGTGTTGTTGTATCGGGAGCAACAAAATAAATGAAAAGCGTAACAAAGGCAGAAAGTTCCCGCGGATAACAAAATCAAGGAATGGCACAACACAGAAATACCAGGGACACAAATATAACGGGACCTAGCGACATAGACAAAGAACTGCCAATTATTGTCCATGCTAAAACGCTCTCTCTCTCTCTCTCTCTCTCTCTCTCTCTCTCTCTCTCTCTCTCTCTCTCTCTCTCTCTCTCTCTCTCTCTCTCTCTCTCAGTCTGTCCCTCTTTTCTCTATCTGTATATGTTTGCGTGTGTTAGATTGTAAAACAATACTCCAAATTGAGCATATGCCTTCAACAAACGTACGTCTACCTGTTACATGCCATCAGCTCAAGATCTTTCCATGCTTTCCTCAACATTGTAGGCTAAGGCAGCAAGACACACACACAGAAAGACCAGAAACGATAATGAAGTACCCTATGGCAAAAGGAAATCTCGCAAGGAGAAAGTTCGAAGACAGGTACACTGAGAAGTTATGGTAGTTGAATGCGCATTTCTAAAAAAAAAAAAAAAAACACTCACACACAAAAAGTAAATAGCCTACTTACACACAAATAGACACACACTGTTATTGTTGAACAGAATCGACATCATTGCACTTCGGGCAAACCCATAGGTGCTCAGTCTCTATCAGCATATATCGAAGGGTATGAAAAGAGCCCCTTGATGTACAGATCTTGGGGCACTAGGTATGAATGCTAACTGTTCCTGTAACGCGCTGGTTGTATACACCAGTGTTTCTCAACGTGGGCCAAATGTTCCCCAGGGGGCCATGCCATATTTCTAGAAGGCCACAGTAAGATGGTAAAGTACCTTTTTATACAGCTAACAGCGACTATGAGGGGAGCCACAGTAAGATGGTAAAGTGCCTTTTTTTAAACCTTTGAGGAGAGCCACAGCCTTTTTTTAAGCAACAGCGACAATATGAGGGGAGCCACAGTAAGATGGGGAGCCAAAAGTGGTAAAGTACCTTTTTTACAGCTAACAGCGCCTTTTTTTTTTTACAGTAACAGCGACAATGAAACTAACAGCGACAATGAGGGGAGCCACAGTAAGATGGTAAAGTACCTTTTTTACAGCTAACAGCGACAATGAAGGGAGCCACAGTAAGATGGTAAAGTACCTTTTTTACAGCTAACAGCGACAATGAAGGGAGCCACAGTAAGATGGTAAAGTACCTTTTTTACAGCTAACAGCGACAATGAGGGGAGCCACAGTAAGATGGTAAAGTACCTTTTTTTTACAGCTAACAGATGAAGTAAAAGTACCTTTTTTTACAGCTAACAGCGACAATGAGGGGAGCCACAGTGGTAAAGATGGTAAAGTACAGCGACAATTTTTTTTTTTTTACAGCTAACAGCGACAATGAGGGGAGCCACAGTAAGATGGTAAAGTACCTTTTTTTACAGCTAACAGCGACAATGAGGGGAGCCACAGTAAGATGGTAAAGTACCTTTTTTTACAGCTAACAGCGACAATGAAGGGAGCCACAGTAAGATGGTAAAGTACCTTTTTATACAGCTAACAGCGACTATGAGGGGAGCCACAGTAAGATGGTAAAGTGCCTTTTTTTAAACTGCTTACAGCGACAATGAGGAGAGCCACAGTAAGATGGTAAAGTACCTTTTTTTACAGCTAACAGCGACAATGAAGGGAGCCACAGTAAGATGGTAAAGTACCTTTTTTACAGCTAACAGCGACAATGAGGGGAGCCACAGTAAGATGGTAAAGTACCTTTTTTTACAGCTAACAGCGACAATGAGGGGAGCCACAGTAAGATGGTAAAGTACCTTTTTTTACAGCTAACAGCGACAATGAGGGGAGTCACAGTAAGATGGTAAAGTACCTTTTTTACAGCTAACAGCGACTATGAGGGGAGCCACAGTAAGATGGTAAAGTACCTTTTTTTTTACAGCTAACAGCGACAATAAAGGGAGCCACAGTAAAATGGTAAAGTACCTTTTTTACAGCTAACAGCAACAATGAGGGGAGCCACAGTAAGATGGTAAAGTACCTTTTTTTTACAGCTAACAGCGACAATGAGGGGAGTCACAGTAAGATGGTAAAGTACCCTTTTTTACAGCTAACAGCGACAATGAAGGGAGCCACAGTAAGATGGTAAAGTACCTTTTTTTTTTACAGCTAACAGCAACAATGAAGGGAGCCACAGTAAGATGGTAAAGTACCTTTTTTTTTTTTTTACAGCTAACAGTAAGCCACAGTAAGATGGTAAAGTACTTTTTTTTTACCTCTAACAGCGACAATGAGAGGCGCAACAGTAAGATGGTAAAGTACCTTTTTTTACAGCTAACAGCGACTATGAGGGGAGCCACAGTAAGATGGTAAAGTACCTTTTTTACAGCTAACAGCGACAATGAGGGGAGCCACAGTAAGATGGTAAAGTACCTTTTTTTTACAGCTAACAGCGACAATGAAGGGAGCCACAGTAAGATGGTAAAGTACCTTTTTTACAGCTAACAGCGACAATGAGGGGAGCCACAGTAAGATGGTAAAGTACCTTTTTTTACAGCTAACAGCGACAATGAGGGGAGTAAACGTTAGGTGGGTAAAGTCCTTTTTTTACAGCTAACAGCGACAATGAAGGGAGCCACAGTAAGATGGTAAAGTACCTTTTTTACAGCTAACAGCGACAATGAGGGGAGCCACAGCCACAGTAAGATGGTAAAGTACCAGCTTTTTGGTAAAGTACTTTTTTACAGCGACAATAACCACAGCGACAACAATGAGGGAGCCACAGTAAAATGGTAAAGTACCTTTTTTACAGCTAACAGCAACAATGAGGGGAGCCACAGTAAGATGGTAAAGTACCGACAATTTTAAGATTTTACAGCTAACAGCGACAATGAGGGGAGCCACAGGGAGCCACAGTAAGCGATGGTAAATGTAAAGTACCTTTTTTTACAGCTAACAGCGACAATGAGGGGAGCCACAGTAAGATGGTAAAGTACCTTTTTTTTTTACAGCTAACAGCAACAATGAAGAGGGGAGTACCACAGTAAGAGGGGAGCCACAGTGATGGTAAAGTACCTTTTTTTTTACAGCTAACAGCGACAATGAGGGGAGAAACAGGAAGATGGTAGAGTACCTTTTTTTACAGTGAAGAGCGACTATGAGGGGAGGCAGAGTAAGATGGTAAACAGTAACAGCTGAGGGAGCCACAGTTTTTTTTACAGCTAACAGCGACAATGAGGGGAGCCACAGTAAGATGGTAAAGTACCTTTTTTTTTTTACAGCTAACAGCGACAATGAAAGGAAAGTACCACAGTAACGAACGTAAGAGAACTTTATTTTTTTTACAGCTAACAGCGACTAATGAGGGGAGCACGTAAGATGGTAAAGTACCTTTTTTACTAACAGCCCACAGTTGGTAAAGTACCTTTCTCCCGTCTTTTTTTTATACAGCGACTAATGATTTCAATTTATTTTTTACAGCTCAGCACAGTAATTTAAAGTACCTTTTTTTTACAGCTAACAGCGACTATGAGGGGAGCCACAGTAAGATGGTAAAGTACCTTTTTTACAGCTAACAGCGACTATGAGGGGAGCCACAGTAAGATGGTAAAGTACCTTTTTTTACAGCTAACAGCGACAATGAAAGGAACGAACGAACGAACGAACGAACTTTATTTTCAAAGGGTTGAGAATTGGGCACGCAGGCCCGTCTGACATTCTGCCCTTCCTTTCTCCCCGTCATACTCACTCACATACAATTTACCCACAATTCAAGGAATATCAGGTAAAATTAATAGCATAAACATGAAATAAAACATAAATAAAAATATGTTGAAAAGTACAAACTAAGTATTACCATGAAACAAAATATGTTGAAAAGCACTAACATCATCATTAAACCTACACTCGATATTATACCATTTGTTCGGAAAAATAATCATATTAGGGGGGCAGATAATCAGAACTCATAAAGTATTCGAAAAGTTTACGATTGTATGAATAGGGACTGAGGTTGTTATGTTTTAGATAATGTGGAAGATAGTTCCAAAGATGAGCAGCAGAGTAAGCTAAGCTTTTCTTGAATAAGTCAAGCCTAGGCTTGGGCACTTGTATTTTGTTAAGGCGTTGACTGCGTCTTTCACTGTATTTGAACATTGGCCACAGATATGTTGGAGCATTCTGTGACAGGATTTTGTGAACAAATTTAGCTTTGTTGAACAGAAAGCGCTTTCTTAGAGGCAGTATTTTGAGATATTTATATAGATCTACACACTGTGTTTGGCAGTTGTCAGAAACTAGACGCACTGCACGCTTTTGTAGTGAATGGAGTCTTTTTGTGTTGGACATAGAACAACCATCCCAGATTGTGGAGCAATAGTCAAGGTTTGTTTGTATGTGAGATACATAGAACAATTTTCGTGCATCTTCATCTAGGAAATGTTTGATTTTAGCTAACTGGTAAACTTTCTGTGCCGTTTGCTTAGTCAGTGCATGAACATGTGAGTTCCAATTAAGATGCTGGTCAACGACTATTCCTAGAGTTTTATGTTCATTAACGTTTTCAATTGGTGAGGTACCAATATAGATCTGAAGTGTTGTTTTCTCAGAATTTTGTAATTTTTGTCTAGTTGATATTAACATGCACTTTGTTTTAATTATATTAATTAGCATGCGATTTCCGATGCTCCACTTAATCAGATTGTCTGTATCTTTTTGTAACGATAGTTCGAGTGTGTTGCAACTTGTATCACTCGTTTAGATAGTACAGTCATCAGCAAATAGGTCACAGGATGCGTGTTCGACGTGTAATGGAAGGTCATTAATGTATATGGCAAAAAGTAGAGGCCCAAGAATAGAGCCCTGAGGAACGCCGGTATTTATTATGGTTGGGTATGAGCAAGAGTTATTGTAAGAAACTACATGTTTTCTGTCTGACAGGAATGATTTAATTATCGTCACTAGTTGAAGGTTTACTTTTGATGTTTCTAATTTTCTAATTAAAATAGCGTGATCTATCATATCAAATGCTTTTTTAAAGTCTACAAAAACTGCCCCACATATGTTATCGTTATTAATATTTAAGTGCCAGTTGTCAATCATCTTAGTTAGAGCTGTGTGACATGAATGTTTAGGTCTAAACCCCGACTGACTATCAATTAGCAAGCCGTTGTTAACTAGGTGTTGTAGTGTTTATTTTATGTATGTGTTTTTCTAGTGGTTTGGATAGCGATGATATTAAGGAGATTGGCCTATAGTTACCAAGGTTATTATTGTCGGAAGAGCCAGGTTTTAAGAGAGGATATACCTTAGCGACTTTAAAGTGCCACGGAAAGTAGCTCCGTGCGATACATTGATTGTATATGTATGTAAGCGAATCACTAATAGCTGGAGCCGCATAACGCAGTATTCGATTACTGACTCCGTCAAGTCCTGATGATGAGTTATTATCTTTAAGTCCTAGAAGATAGTTATACACTTCATTAACTGTCATAAACGGAATGTTGGATGGGATTGTGTTGGTACATTTGTTCTCACAAAATACTGACAGCCTGCCTAAGTCACAAGGTGAATTTGGTATTGTAGATTTAAGACTGTTTATTTCTGCCTGAAGGTAATTGCTGAAGTCTGTGGGAGTAAATGAAGTATTAGGGGTTGACGAGACTGACAGATTTCGCTTGTTCGCTAAGGTATTGATTGCTTTCCATATATCTTTACTGTTTGTTTTGTTCTGAACCAAATTTTTAAAGTAATTCTTTTTTTCTCTACGAATTAAATATTGCACGTTGTTCCTCTGTTCTCTGTATATGTTAAAGTCCTTGTTTTTGTGAGCTTGATCTCTCTGCCTCATGGCGTCTAGCACTGCTTGTGTGATCCAAGGAGATTTGACCTGTCGTTTCACACGAACTTCTTTAGTTGGTGCGTGGTTATCAAACACACAAAGAAAGATACGTGTCCAATGGGCAATGGCGTCGTCGGGATGAGAAAGCTGGTAAACACTGGCAAGAGGTGCAGTTCGCAAATCATGTAAAAATAGTTCACGGTTGAAATGTTTAAAACTTCTAAATTTAATACTGATATGTTTATTTCTTGGAGCTTTATATTTATTCTTTGACCACGTGCAACATATAGGGTAGTGGTCACTCATCGCGACAGTAGGAACAGAGCATTCTATAATATTGTCTGCACAGGTGACGTAGATGTGGTCAATTATTGTGGATGATGCATTTGTTACCCTGGTAGGCTGGTTGACTATTTGTTTTAGGTTGTAAGATAGGATGATGTTTTCCCATGTTTGGTTTATGTTGCGCATGTCGATGTTGAAATCGCCTAGAAGAATAATTTCTTTGGCAGTGGTAAATACTTTATCCATCATAGTGGTGAAATCTTCATACCAGATGGCTCCTGCACTGGGATTTCTATAAAGATACCCGACTAGAAATTGTCCCTGAGTCGGTAGTTTTATTTCTAACCATATGCACTCGGTCTCTGCTGTCTCTAAATCGCTTCTGCGGCGATAACTAATAGAAGTGGAAATATATACTACAATACCTGTTTCTAGCTTTCTACTTGAGTCTCGCCGAACTGTTTTAAAACTATTTAGGGCAATTTCACCATCTGATATTTTGTCGTTTAAGCGACTTTCGGAAAGTCCAAAAACATGAAAATTTTTATTTAGAATTTGTGTAAGCTCAGGAAGTTTGCCTAATAAATGGTAAATGTTCAGGTGGCCCAGCCGTAGACCATCCTTAATTAGCCATTGTGTCTGATAGGTATGCATTTTATTTTGGCGAGTGGTTTAAAAAGGAAAATAACAAAAGCAATTTTAAATACGAACCCACGAAAATTTAAACTAATTAACGTCACCAAGTAAGTGAAAATGCAAATGTTAGTACTTAACGTACGAACACTTGGTACAAGTATTGCTAAAAAAATCACAAGTAACTGAAATTGTCAGTAGTATATTAAAATAGTCACACAACAGTAGGCACGCACGTTTTCACACCACAACACTAAAATTCTAACAAAGTAATTAAGCAATACTGAGAGGATACGAATTAAAAAAAAGTAAAATGAAAAAATCTTGCAAATTATGAAAAGAACTGTCGAAGGCCTGTAGCCAATGAAATTAAAGTGCTTTGAGAAAGTAACAAAGTACTTATTACTTTATGCGTCACAGTAATCAATTAATTTTTCAGGGGAGAGACGGCTTTGGTCGCAGGGATTAAGTCAATGAAAAAAAAAAAAATGAGTGGATTAATCATCGATAATGGATGTCTCTGTCAGGTACATAGTAAGGCCCGCGTTGCACAGACATCATTAGTGCTTGGCTGAGTGATGCTGGACTGAATTGCATCAGGTAGCCAAGTTCTGGGTTCCACTGAGCACGATCAGAAAGGCTACGGGAGGAAGCTTGACGACTGTAGATTTCGTCTGCAGTGGTTACAACACTTGTAGGAGATTTTTGGGTCTGTGACATTGTGGCACTGCTTCTTGAACTGTCATATAATGTGTTTGTGAGGGGCTGTCTTATAGGTAGTGGAGGAAACATAACATCGTAACGTTCGGCTTCCTGGCTGTAGGTGGCGTTCTGTTTGTTGTTAGGTACTTTGTTGGTTACAGGAGCGCTTCTTTGAGGGGCGGGTAAGGTGTGTTGTGCATTTTCATGAAGGGCTGATCTCATGGTAGATCGGTTTGCGTTCTCTGTGTCTGGTGGGTTGTCGTGTTGCGTTCGCTGCGGGTACTTGATGTTTTTTGCTAGAATGCTGCTACCTAGTTTTGATGTATGTATTTGATCTATGTAAAGGCGTTTCTTTGGTGCTCCAGAGTTGCTTGTGAAGAAAGGAGTGTTGTTGATATAGCCAATGTTGTTGTGTTCACAATAGCTCTGGATTGTCTTGTTGTTGGTGTCGGCTACGCGACGTTGGAAGCCATAGCAAGGTGGAATAATGGATGACATAAAAATGGAGGTGTTAGGAAATTTTTTGTTTTATTGTTGTGGCCAGTTTGGAAATCGCCGAAGGGTTAACGCTGTGTCCATTCATTATGTCGTTGATCCCTACATGTACTGTTGTTCTTGTAATATTATGATGTATGTCGAACCTATGAATTCTATCAATTAATCTTTCAGTTCCAGCTCCAGGTATCGCTAAAACTGAGACAGTTTCCTCTTTTGAAGTAGACATCCGATCATTGTAAATGCCTTTTAGGAGAGAGTCGCCAATTATAACATGTGTTGTTTTACTACATGGTTGTTGATTCGGCTTTCGTTTTGATTCTTGTTGCCGCCATTGATTTTCCTCGTGTGAATCGTCCTGAATAGTCTGGGTGTTTTCATCGGATGGTTGTGGTGTCAGTATCTGATCTGGTAGCGGCGTTAGTGCTTGTTCATTTTGTACTGAACTCTGGTTAAGGGCGGTAACCTGTTGCTTACTTTTACACTAATAGGGTAAGCTTCGTGCGCACGTGTATCCTCAACTTTTTTGATGTTACGTTGGTGCTCCTTGCGGCGTTTGTTTGATGTATGTTCTTTGGATGGATCTCCAGAAGCATCAGGTACTATAAGAGTATGTTCCGAGTGCTTTGTTTTATAAATCGAAAAATCGCTTCGTAGTTGCTCGACGACGTGTTTCATATTGGAATTATCTTCTCTCAGATGCAGTATTTCCTGTTTGAGTAGTTCGTTTTCTGTGCTGATTGATTTATAGACATTAGTCGTCAGATCGGCAATTAGTGTTCGAAGGGTGTCCTCCATTTTTAGCATCAGCTCCTGGCAGCACTGCGCATTTATCATGTGAGTGACTTCTGGGTGATTTTCACGTGATAATGTTTCATCTGTTTGTGTGCTAGTGTCTTTAGGGCCCATTGGATATTCTATGGCCAGTATAGGTTGAGAAAATGGAGTATTTGCTACTGTGTCGCTCATTGGAAGGTCGCGTGCTGCGGGAGGCAAAGTGGATGTATTTGTGGGAGAGTGTATGCTAGAGTTAATGTTGATGATTTCGCTATCAGCAGATGAGACGCTGTCAGCTGATGATGTGATGTCTATTGCGAGCTGAGGTAAACATATTGTCGAGTCCAATTGTGTGGTACAAATTATGTTTTGTGCAGACTCATTTAAACTGACAAAGTCCGTTGCCAGCCATGATTCAATAACAGTAGGAGTTGCTTGGACCATTATCTTGTTTTTTGTATGATAAAGGTGCACAGATAGTAGTGGTGTTGTGATGAAATCTTCTACAAAGGCACCTTGTTTATCTGCTCTCGTCTCGACATGGTCATTCTGGTAGTGTTTGGTACACGTTGTGCGAAATGCCTCATAATGATATGTATTGTGGAAGAGTACAGTAGCACATTTACCGTCATTTGCTACTTTAAAGGTTAAATCCGACTCTTTGTTACATCCACGCAGTTTAACGCGAACAGCTCTGCTTTGGTCTAGGCTGTAATTTTTCATAGAGGTCGGGCGCAATCTACAGTCCCTAGCGGTTTTCATTACCTGCGAGCCATGACCGATCTCTAGGTGTGACATGTTTACATGCCACTGGGATTAATTGCCAGCGAAATACGTTGCCCTCTGTTCAAGAGGGTCTGATAGTCAACAACAAAAAAAAATAAATAAATAAATAAATAAAATACTGAAAAATACACTGGCCGACCGTCTCTTCTTTACAGCGGTCAGTAACGAGTCACGGGGTCATTTTTAAAAGCTTTGTCGAAGGCATTTACAGTCCAAAAGTGAATACACCGGTATAAAAATCCGGATACGACGATGCTGTTGTTCCCGCTCGCCATAATCACATTACATTCTTAGTGGGCGGACAAGCCCTGTGTTTAGCGTTCTGGCTATTGTTCCCTGGCCAGAAGGTCACCAACAAAGTTTGGAATGTTGAAGTAGTTTTCCATTTATCGAAAAATGGTGGCAGACACGATGAACGCTCCTACCGTCATTCCATACAGAAAAAAACACAATATTTATACGTGAATTTAACACAATTACAAAATAAACTATTTCACTTTATGTCAAACAAAACCGCCAACACATGGATATATAAACCATCCATATTAAATGGGAACAACTGCAATAAAATATCCGAAATGTAGAGCCAAATAAAAACACGTCCGCACAGCACGAGGAGAGACAGAGAGAGTTTACAGCTAACAGCGACAATGAAGGGAGCCACAGTAAGATGGTAAAGTACCTTTTTTTACAGCTAACAGCGACAATGAAGGGAGCCACAGTAAGATGGTAAAGTACCTTTTTTTACAGCTAACAGCGACAATGAAGGGAGCCACAGTAAGATGGTAAAGTACCTTTTTTTACAGCTAACAGCGACAATGAAGGGAGCCACAGTAAGATGGTAAAGTACCTTTTTTACAGCTAACAGCGACTATGAGGGGAGCCACAGTAAGATGGTAAAGTACCTTTTTTTTACAGCTAACAGCGACTATGAGGGGAGCCACAGAGGTAAATGAGGCTCAGAAGGAGGCCATGAGCAAAAACAAAAAGGTTGAGAACCGAACGAACGAACGAACGAACGAACTTTATTTTCGAAGGGTAAAGAATTGGGCGCGCAGGCCCGTCTAACATTCTGCCCTTCCACTCTCATTAATCTTGCATACTATATCCTTTCATTCACACATGATGCTTTAAGCATTAATTTAAAGGCATGCAACATTATAAAGTTACCATAACAGCATTCATTTACAGTATGCAAGCATAATAAAAATAATTAGTAGGGTTTTTTTTTTTTTTTTTTTTTTTAACAAACAAGCTAGTAAATGGGGGAAAAAAGTAATAATAAAATAAAATAGATAAAACAATAAATAAAAATAAATAAATTCTGTATACCGACACTCACTCATGCGGTCAATCCGTCTACAATTAATCTGTATTTTTGGTATGCGGGTACATTCTCACGACTCACATTTCTAAAGTACAGTATTATGTGGGTACATTCACACATACATTACATTATATAATAATATTTTAAAGTGAATATAATAATGATATTACATGAATATAAAACAAATTATTCACACACAAAAATGAGCGGAAGAGGAAAAGAAATGTTGACCTATGGATGAGATGTTGACAGGCAAATACTGTTTCTATGGGGGTAGATAATCAGTGTTGAGGAAGTGTTTGAAAAGTGCTTTGTTAAAAGAATATTGTGTAGGAAGGCTTTTTAGGTGGCGTGGAAGGCTGTTCCATAAGTAGGCACCAGAGTAGGCTAGACTCTTTTTGAACAGGTCGATCCTAGGTTTGGGCAGACGTAACTGATGTAATCGTTGTCCCTTCCTTCTACTGGTTTGAAACAATGATCTTAGGTACGACGGGGCATTGTTAGATAGAATTGTGTGAGTCAGCTTGGCTTTGTTGTAGAGAAGACGTTTTTTTTAGCGACAGTATTTGGGTTCTTTTCCTGTCCTTGTGTGTGGTGTCGTGCGATTATCGGTGATCAGACGCACTGCTCTCTTTTGCAGGGAGTGCAGTCTCTTCGAGGTGGAAGCAGGGCAACAATCCCATAGTGTAGAGCAGTAATCTAGATGTGTCTGTATATGTGAGGTGTAGAACAATAGTCTAGTGTCTGCGTCTAAGAAGTGTTTTATTTTGGCTAGCTGGTACGTCTTTTGTGCTATGTGTTTGGTTAAATTCCGTACATGGGAGTTCCACGTTAAGTGCTGGTCAATCGTGATCCACAGAACTTTGTGTTCTGTTACATGTTCAATTTGTATTGATTCCGCGTGTAGCTGTAGCGATCTTTTGGTACAGCTTAGGAGTTTCTGTCTGGTGGTAATCAACATAGATTTCGTTTTTGTTGTGTTTACTGGCATACGATTCATATTACTCCATTTTGTTAGATTGTCTACATCGCTTTGAAGAGTCATTTCAAGTGCCACGCAGTCATTGTCACTAGTGTAGATAGTACAATCATCTGCAAAGAGGTCACAAGTTGAATATTTTAGATGTAGTGGCAGGTCGTTGATGAACATTGCGAAGAGTAGGGGCCCAAGAATAGAGCCCTGCGGTACTCCTGTAACTACCTTCGAGAAATCTGATGTCGAGTTGTTGTGAAGCACTAACTGTTGTCGATCTGCCAGGAATGATTTGATGATGTTTAGTGGATTAGAGCCTATTCTGAGGGTTTCCAACTTTTGAACCAAGATAGTGTGGTCAATCATGTCAAATGCTTTCTTGAAGTCGACAAAAACAGCACCACATAATTTTCCATCATTTATGTTCGACAGCCAGTTGTCTGCCATTTTGGTGAGCGCTGTGTGACAGGAATGTTTGGGTCTGAAACCTGACTGGCTATCAATGAGCAGTTTGTTTGTTGTTAAGTGTTGAAATGTGGTGTTGTAAATGTGTTTCTCTAGTGGTTTTGAAAGAGATGATAGAAGGGATATTGGTCTGTAGCTGTTGGGATCGCTATGTGAGCCAGATTTATAGAGGGGGTACACTTTGGCAGATTTAAATGCTGTGGGGAAGTAGTTGTGTGCAATACATTGGTTGTATACATAGGTTAAGGAGTCGCAAATGATGGGCGCAGCGTAACGTAGAATCTTATTGCTGATACCATCAAGCCCAGATGAATTGTTGTTTTTTAATGCCAAGATATATGTGAGAACTTCATGTACTGTTAGAAAAGGAATATGTCTTAGATCTGTTGTGGTGTGTTCAGTGTTGCAGAAGACTGTTCAATTTACTAATATTGCAGTCCATTGGCTTTAGTGTCGACTTGAGAAGGCTAATTTCTGTTTTGAAGTGGTTGCTAAAATGAGTTGCCGTGAGGGAGCAGCTTTTTGGTAAAGAGTTTAGTGACTTTGATTTGTGTGTTAGTGTTCTAATGGCTGCCCAGACTTCTTTGCTGTTTGCTTTGTCTTGAATCATCTTTCTGAAATGTAGTTTCTTTTCCTGACGAATGAGATATTGTACTTTGTTTCTAAGCATCCGATACCTGCTGAAATCTTTGAGCTTATGTGCTTCGTCCCGCTCTCTCACTGTTGATAGTATTTCGTTGGTTATCCATGGGGTCTTTCTGATGTTTTTGACCCGAACCTGCTTTATAGGAACATGTTTGTCGAATACGTTGTTGAAAGTTTGTGTCCAGTATGTTATGGCTTCTTCTGGATGCGGAAGTTGGTACACGTATGAGAGAGGGGATATTTGTAGGTCTTGTAGGAATAATTGAATGTTAAAGTTTTTGAAATTCCTGTAATTGACTGTGATGTGTTCCGTTTTAGGTGCTTTAAACCCCTTTCTCGTCCAGGTACAGCAAATAGGATAGTGGTCACTTAATGATGTCTGTGGGACTGTGCATTCTATAATGTTTTCTGGGCAGGTCGTATAGATATGATCAATTAGTGTAGATGATGAGTCTGTTACTCTCGTGGGTTGATTGATTAACTGTATGAGGTTGTATGAGATGGTGATATCATTCCACGTGTTGTTCGGTTTGTGAAGGTCAATATTGAAATCCCCCAGTAGAATAATTTCCTTCGAAGAAGCCCAAACGTTGTCCATCATTCGTGAGAATGTGTCAAACCATACAGCAGAAGAGCTAGGGTTTCGGTACAGGTAACCAATTAGAACGGGGGTCAGGTTGGGGAGTTTTATTTCCAGCCATAAACATTCAATGCCAGTATGTTCCAGATCATCACGGCGTCTGTACTGAAGACATGTTGAGATGTATATGACTAGCCCTGTTTCATGTTGTCTGTTAGGATCCCTGCGAATGGTGGTGAATCCATTAATCCTAATTTCGTCATCTGTAATTTTGTCATTGAGACGGGTTTCAGAAAAACCAAATATGTGGAAGTTTTGTTGGAGGGAGGTGGAGACTTCAGAAAGCTTATCTAGCAGGTGGTAAATGTTTGTCGTGAGAAATTCTAATCCACATATATAAATTATCAGGTAAATGTAAAGCCTAACACATAAATTCAATAAAAGGAAAGAAGAATGGTAAAGAACAGTGCTGTCACAAGGACTGTACGAGAAATCCCCCTTGTTTTCTCCTGCGTCTGCAAATTGTAACGTTTCACGTTGATAGTAAAGCCTTCTGCAGTATACACGCGTTTCCCCAACACGATAAAACATGTGCTGCATTTCTAAGAAAAACCTTGAGATACGCAAGATGACCTAGATTTAAAATTCCATTCATGTCTTTTTATACACTACGTTACCTAAAACGAAAGACAGATGGACTAAAGGATAGAGAGAAGGGAGAGGCAGAAAGCAGGGACACAGGCAATACTACCACAGTCGCGCGATACACAATTACTACCATCACGCGTGTAAGGCCACAAGCACTAGCTTTTTTTTAAATAGTCAGTGATAAAAAACACTACTACTACAAGAATCAGGTTTAAAAACATGAAAAATGCTTATTAGGAAATATGAAATTCTACTGATTTACATCTAAGCTCCTGACTTTAGTATGACATAACAGTGGAAAAGGCAGGACAGGTAGCGGTTCTAAACAACGAAAAGGAATAAAGAACAAATATACGACTATCTTTGGAAAACACATATTTTGAACGCCGCCATGTAGCTCACTTTAACTTATATATTATTGTACGGCCTGACTTGCTAACCAAGAATATGTTATGTGTTACGCCTTTAGTCTGTTAATAAAATCGTTATGGCCAAAATACAATAGTGGGGGTGCCTGACAGCATGAAATCATTTCTGCTCATAAAATTTTTTTATAACGTGTTTGAAAAACATTACGTTACGGAAATAGCCTACCATGTTAACTCCTATTTGATTGGCGGGAATGAGATGTAAGGCTAAACACGATTAGTCGGACTATAAATACTATCTTTCGTTGTCAGGGGAAACGTGAGTAGGAGTACTTTTTTTTGAAAAGCTGTGTAAACATGGCATGATTGGTTAGACCTGCCAATATAGTCAATTAGAGGCGTCAGGTCAGCACCACATTTGCAAATAAACTTACTACAGAATCAGTGCGTTGAGCACCAGTGCATATTTTTCTAAATAAAAGCCTGGGACATCGGCAGATCGAAGTTGTGCTATATTCATTGCCATTCAACGTCACTGTGTATTATTTCCATGAATTGTGGTAGGTTTGAAATATTTGATATCTTTTTAAATGAAAATTGAATGTAAATTGATAATTATGTCTGTATATATGTGTGGTTCAGTAGCGAACATGAAGTAAAGCCTATAGTGCTCCAGCCTGAACAGAAGGTGTCGGAGGAAAGTAAAACTGCATGGAATGGCCAAACAGTACACTGACACCTAGATTATTGACTAGAAAGAAATAATGCTGGAATTGCAGAGGCGTAGTAACCATTAGGGAGGAATATACTGGTATAAAGTATTTCAGATGAAGCTGACAGTTGGCCTACCGCTCTGAACTCAGTGTTTGTTATGTATTGTGCTCAGTGTAGAAATAGAGTATAAATTAGTTCTGAAGTAGGAGGTACAACCTTCTTGTTTCAGGGACCGTGGTCTTAAAGTTATTGAGCAGCACCTGGTCAGAGCTTTGCTGAATCCAGAGGCGGACAGCATACTCCTTGGTCCATATAGCAAACAGTGAGGTGTCTCCAGAATACAGGGGAGCAATCGAGCAGAGGAGTCTTTTCCTGCCGACATCACGAAAGATAAGCCTATAGGGCCAGCGGAGCTCAACATTATGTACCCCATCTTAAACTGACATTGTAAAATAAAATTAAGAGGGGAAATTAATTGTTTAATGCCAGGAACTGAGAACATCTCCAATACTAGTTCCAACAGAAACAAACGCTTGAAGTCATGATGACTAATACCAACATAGCTTAAAAAAAACAAAACCAGTATTACCTCATATTACCACTACACAACTGACACACATAAGATAATATTAATAAAATATGTCATTACAAGATTCATATTGATAAATTCTGTACATATAACTTGTAATTAAAATTGATTGTGATTCCTGGTTCACTTTGTATTTGAATCAGGACACATATACATTAATGACAGCACTTAATACATATTGATATTTGAAAATTTATCAGTGACTCATTTAAGATATTCTCATAGAGTGTTATATGTATGTGAGTGTCACAGTGTTGTCAAGTGTGGTGGAATAAATTAAATTGTTTATCTGTCTGTTGTTGTTGTGACTTACACTTCATCATATACATACCCTAGACACTCAACGTAGTCATCACTATATTCCAGAATAATTCTGACTGAGGTAGAAATATGTGGTAGCAAGTAAGGTCATCTATAATACACTACCCTTATTAGATATAGATACCTTCACAGCTGATCTCAGTCAGTACACTAAGTCCCCTATAAATATTTATATATCCCACTTTACCACAATGTTTAAATGACCAATTTTAAGCCCTGATAGTTTAAGCCATGAATTAGTGGTATTGCCTATATTTTGATTAGAGTTTTTGCACTCGGACATGATAATAGTCAATAGGAAAGAAGTAATGAGGGGAGTAGGAATGAGTAAGAAGCAATAAAATTGGTACACAATGGTTTATACAAAATTGTAGACAAGTAATAAAATATGCACTGCTAGAGTCCGTGGACACTGTTTACAGTATCTTAATCTCTGCAAAAAGTGTGGTTTTTATCTTAAAATACAGTCTGTTCCGAACAAAAAGGAATATTTTTACTTCAACCACAGTCAATGTAGAGAATTAATCCTTCCGGGACAGTTAAAGGTCCACGCTGTGACTTAGTTAGTTTTGTGAGGATTTCCTAATTTTCCTCAATATGAAAAAACGAAGGTGCAGATGTATAAAAGATGTAAAAGAGAATGGTGAGCGTAGGAATGAGAGGAATAAGCACAGAGATAATAATAATAAGAAAACAATAGTATTAATACGATAGAGTTATTACTAAATCGGAAACAAATTTAGATACGCCCTGCTCTGACGAACACAAAGAAATGTTTAAACAGACAATGTAATAAAAAAAAATAAAAAAAATAAAAAATTATTAACATCCAAAAGTGACAGTTAAAAGTTCTACGCTGATACTCAGCTATGTCTTTTATCTCAGGACAAAGGTCACTAAAGTGCTTCCGAAGAGAACGCGTCAGGTCGAATGTTACACTGCAAACTTGTTTTAAAAAAAAAACAGTTTTAAGTTGCTTGGTTTTAATCTTGTTCTGTAGAGCCGTTTATAGACATCTGAAGAGCCTGCATTAATATTTCTGGACTATATTGAGTCAGTTGCCGTAAAACGGATGAATTGTGAGAATTCCGTTCTGTGCGGGTGGAGACGGGGTGAGAGAACTCCCATTTTCTTGCTGTAGTTCTTGCGTTGCGATTAAGTGAATGGGTGTTACTTGTAGTCCAATCTGTCCATCTGTCCAGTGGTGTCTGTTGTGCAGTTAGTAGCTGGCTGGACTGTTGTGTGGGTAGTGGCGGATACATTTGGTCATAAAGGTTAGCGTGGGAGGTGGGCTTAAATGTAGCTTTTCTAGATACTTGCTTGTCAGCTGAGGACGGTGATTGATGGTTATGAGCTGTTGTTCCTGGGTTTACTAAGTTAAGTGTATAATTTGTGTCCCTGGTGAATGAATGTGTGTGTTTCTGGTGTGTCCTCTGAGGAAACTTTAAATTTTTGGCTAGGTAGCTGGTCCCTAGTTTAGAAGTGTGTACCTGATCTCTGTATAGCAGTTTTTTTGGCGCACCTGACTGTCGTAATTTTTTTTCTGAGAGGGTGCTGATGAATATTGGTCCCTTTAGAGTGTAAAGTGATATTGAAGGCTCTGTGAGAATAAGGATTAAGGAGAATGAGGTAGTAGATTCACAAGCGCTGGGAAGGAGCAAGGACAGTCTCTTATTACGACAACATCTGTTTTCTCACAGACTACTCCTATCTCTCTTCTGCACAAACAATTGTTTGTCAGTTCCAGTCGCTCAACGTACATGAATACAGCCTACACAGATGGAAATGTTTGGAGTTTTAGGCCAACCGACAACCAACACAATTAATGATTAATACCTTTATTATCATAAAGGACTCACACATAATTGTACATTTACAGTCAAAAATCAAAGGTTACAGAATACAAATATAACAAGGGAAGAGGGGGTTTTTGAGGAGAAATATCCCATCCACCGTTTCCCGTTTACATTTACTAACAGGCAAGACCCGGTCCCAAAGACAAGAAAGGGGGGGGGGAGATCAGAGATAGGCAATTTAACCCACTGGTAAATTTATTACTCTGAGGCAAGGGGTTACAGAAAAAGGGGGGGGGGGTAGAGGAAAAGCTAGGGTTCTCAATTGTCTCCCTTTAAATCAACAAATTTTACGGGAGGGGGAATGAACACAGTTACCCGATCCCGCTAGGAGAGATCCCGTACAAGGAATATAATGCACCTTAGTACAAGGTCGAACTAATTAAAAGGGTAAAGAAAAGATAAATCTCCTTTCATTCAAAAAAAACACACTAGGGCTGGCCATCCCCACAAACACACACGCAGACTTACCGAAAGGTGAATTCTGGCACTTCATAGGAAATACATCAAAAAACAGCACTAAACCTTGGCTTAGGTAAAAGTATTTTCTTCCGTGTACAGCCCCAGATTTGGGGTTTGTTGAAGTTAACAAAGTGTCCCGAAATCGCTGGACGTTGAAGTTTAACGGTACTGTTTATTTATTAGATAAAGTTCCTAAAGAAAGGCACAGGCACTTGGCTAGGCGTGAGGTATGGTGTGGTTCCTAAAATTGGCACAGCTGGAGGAGATAACTTTTCTTTTTCCGTAATGTCACAAGTTAAGAAAAACACTGAGGTAAGTTCTTCTTCGGGGGGGGGGGGAGGTAAAATCCACTGAATATACGTGACAGACAGTGTTCAGGTAGACCGATGTTTTTTCCTTCACAAATAGGGGCAGTGAATAAAATATGTTCTGCTTCCAGTTTGTCTTTAAGGACTCTATATGAACTAGTATTTTCGAAGTGTTTTCTTGTGTGGCTTTATTCTCAGTTAAATTCAGAGGAGCGGGGCCCATTACAGGTCGCCACAAGTTTAGCTTTAAAAAAAGTTCATATGTAACTGGAGTTATCAAATTGAGTTGGCAGAACTCTGTATATAATTAATAATTGCTGGGATGCAGGTTGAATGATCGTTCTGAATGAAAGATAATCAAAACAAGAAATGCATTACAAATTATATTATAATCTGACGCGATAAATTACAGTTAGCCTATTTACTTATTAGCGTCGTCAATTAACAAATCAGGAAAACTTCCCGTGAGTTAAACAAAATTAAAGCACATCTATCTATCTAAACTGTAAAATTAATTTACGCGTCAATTGTATTAGGAAATACTTTTAGCTGTAACATTAGTTTGCACTAGAACTTTGAAAATGGGTTTATTTAATAAGGTTAAATTTACACCACAATCCATTGAAATAAATTGAAATAACTCGACCACTGATCACTCGAAACTAATGTATAAATTACCGTCTGCGCAGAAAGAATACACTCCAATAGTCACGAAGGTAGGTGGAATCAAGCAGTAATCCGACTATGATAGTGAAACTAGGATTCTGTCAGAGCGAACGATAAAATGCAGTTTTTCGGAGTTCTCTATTTATACTTCTCGAATGTAACTTGAATAGGGCGTGTTAGGTTTTCGCACCTTTCTTGAAGTTGAGCAGAATCCGAGGTACCTCGCCGTTGTGTTAACCGCTGCGATTCCTTCGTTTTCCCCGGTCTACCGATTTTCTTCCGTCTCAGGCTTGCTCGCATGAGGGTGCGAAAAGTTTCTCGGGAAGCTAACTCCGTGAGCTGAAAGTTCCCTGATTCTTTAGATCGTGTACCGCTGCGATTGAATTCTGAGATCTGTCTGTCTTTGATGGTGCCACTGTTCTGAGAGCTTTGTCAACTCCCACCAGGCGGGGTGACAGCAGGTAAGAAAATGATCTGCTGTTTATTGCTCTAGAAACAGGAGTGAGTCTGTGGCCCGTCCTCTTTTGGGCCGGCGTTAAGGAAAAGATTGCTATAAATCGTTCTCAGAGATGGTTGTGGGCGTGATTTTAATCTCCCATCAAAGGCTATGCGATCTCAAAGTTCACAGAAGATAGCAGGCTACATATTAATGATCCAGCGTGTAAAATTCTCGTGGAAATGCTGCATGCGGGTTACAGTTACAACAGATGATCAGGGGTTCTAAAGTTATGAGAGGCCAATATTCTGTTATCATCCATCGAGTCAGGGAAATTCATTTGTCATACTTAGACGTACGTCACAACTTTTGAGATACTTTAATTAAAATTTTTAGCTTAAAGATGAATTTAAAAACTTACATTTTAAGCTCCGACATTTGTGTTTTCTGGAATATTTTTAAGAAAAATGCGTTGAATTCCTTCGAAGGAAAGTTTTAATCCGTTTCCCGAATGAAACTGGACAGAAGACTTATCTTGATTGTCTGTTGAGTTAATGCACACGTCACACTTTGCTATTTTCGTGAGAGTACATATAAGGGGAAACAATACAATTATTGTCTAACTTTCAACCACAGTTGCACCGCCTTAGCTGTGATCGAAAGTTAATGCACTCTCTCGAAAATAGAAAAAGTGCGCAAATGACGGTGTGCAAAGTGTGACATGTAGTGAAATTGACAGAGATACAACGGTAAAATACCTCCAAAGATAACATGTAAGGATAAAAACATAATGCGTAGGCTGCTGATAGTACATGATCGAACAGACCGCGGGTCATCACTCTCCATAAAAATTGACTTGCTAGACAGGAGGGGAACGGCGGATAAAAAGGAAAAAAATATGACTGGAAAGATTGCGTGAGACTAGAAAGGCTAAGGAGACGCAATTGGGGGGGAAACGGAGAAAAGTCACGTTTCCCAAGTTGACATAAAGTAAGGAACTCGACAGAAGGGACCTTGGATATGTTACGCCACAGTCATTTATTGGTCGCTTTTGCGATACCAAGCCTTTGATTTGAATTCAGCGGCAGAACGCGGATGTTTGGAATATTACAAAAATTAAAAAGTAACTTTTTCGTAATATTAATGTTAGGAATATAAAAATTAGCTGGCCGGATGGCCCATTCTGAGCAGTGAACTAATATGTTCTTAATTTTACAGACGGATAGATAATATTGAAGATAATGACAAAAGACAGTGTTGTTCACATCAACGACAGACTGTATGGAATAAAAAGTGTCGCTATTTGCACAAAAAAACACGACCTCGAGACGCAGGTGTTCAAATCTACTTAGTAGGGAAGCGAAGGGACATTGGTGGGAGCTGTGTCTAAATATAACTTTTAACGACAAAATTTTGGAGGGGAGAGAAAGGTTGGTTCAAAAATCAAGTACGTTTTGAAAAAAAAACAAGTAGAGACGGACAGACTAACAGATAAACATCCATACTTGACTGAAGCATGACTGAAATGACTTTAGGGTAGGAAATTTGAATTTCAAATAAACCTAGGCAGTGATTGGCCACAGACAATCATTTTATCGGCGCTCAGACGCGCAAGTGGGGCCATTCCTCAATAGTTGTTCGATGATAGACACAGTATTTTAAAGTGTGGTGATTTCCAAATGAAAGAAAGTGAAATAAGTTCAGGGACGCCATACTATAGCCAGCAGCTCAGCTGAGTTTTGCTAGCATTTCTGTGTTCTTTATTCATAATCTGGTAAGATTGAAATTATTTCTTTGTATATTTTGAATATTGTTTAATGTTCGAGTGATTTGATACTGCCATATCGAAATCTAGCCTTACAAACAAGTAGGGATTTGCTCTAGACCCCCCGCCCAAGTCAGGGTCTAGGGACCAACAATATACATAAACTCCAGCAAGGGTTAGGAAAGACAGATCAAGTGTTGAGAATAATGAAACATATTACCTATCCACTTTTAGGGAAGGAAACTAATAAATATTTTTCAGAATCTATAGTCTGGGAGGACCTATCTGATGTAAAACCACCATGGTAAATGTGCTGTTTGGTCAGAGAGATCTGACCTGTCTGTATGATGTGGTTGTTGTGTCCGTGTTGTGTCCAGACGTGGGTAGAGAATAGAATTTTGACACATAGCCAATACTTTGATTGCAGAGCTGTGAGTTTCAGCTGTCAACAAGGCGGTGTCCATTCAGTTGGTGATTTTACTCGAGTGTATCTGTGCAGTACGTTGTGACAGAGACCACTATTATTGCCCGCCAGCACGGAGAGGTGGGACCACCAGATTTCAGCACCAGAGCTACATATGCAAGATGAGTGAGCCTCTGGTCTGCTGGAAGTTCACCAACGCCTTTTAGTTACTAATACCCCATAAAATTCCTGCAATTTACTGGACACTGTGTAGTCAATATAGACAGGTGTGATGAGGCCACCCCAACAGCACAAGCATTAACTATCCTCCCAAGTAGATGACTACTAGAACATTTTAATAAAACTAACTAGTCTAGTACTTATATATGTACACTCTTGCATTTATTATGTAACATTCCATGCATTTCTTTCATAATTTTTAAATCCTTTTTTTTTTAAAAAAAAAAAGTTCTGGTCAACATAAAACTTGATCCAGAACAAATAAATGTAATATAATTCTATCAAAAATTTTACACACGTGAGTTAGTTCAGTGTATTTTAACATTTGTTAATATTATTAGTCTGCTTAAATATCTGTGGGTGTATCTATAATTATCACACCACATTACATATCATTACCCTAGACATTTTACATAGATACATTCATTAGAAAGAAAAAAAATAGTGTGAGGTCGTAGTGGTAGCAAGAAAGGCCTTCTGTCAATTCACAACTACATTTTATCTCAGGAGCCTTCACAGCTGGCCTCATACATTACATTTAGTAATATCACCATCATACAATACCATCAAACCCACTACATACATTGGGGTCTTGTCCAGGGATAATTAGCCCAACAGTAATATTAGGATCTCCTGGTTGGAGAAATAAAATTAGGGGAAAAAAATTGTGAAATTCCCTTTAAAATTAAAAGTGTCCCTGCAGATAAAAGTTGGTGAATCTTCACAGCCAGTGATAATTAATTAGTTAACTGGTTAGTTAGAATTAGTTAGACTATAGTCATAAGAAGTACTTAGTGTATTTACTGGTTAGAGATTTAGCTTGTATATTATTATATTGTCTGAAAAGTATGGCGGAGCTAGCAAAATTCCGATCAGCTGCTGTGCTGACCGCAAAGGAGATGGGAATGGATGGTCAAATTTTAATTCAATATGTAACGGCTGAATGTGATAAATATATTGAAAGGGAAGATAGAAAGGTAGCTGAAGAGAAGAGGTTACAAATTGAGGCTGATAGAGAAATTAAGAGGCTGCAGATTGAGGCAGAAGAAAAACGACAGCAAAGGGAGGCAGAAGAAAAACGACAGCAAAGGGAGGCAGAAGAAAAACGACAGCAAAGGGAGGCAGAAGAAAAACGACAGCAAAGGGAGGAAGAAGAAAAAAGGTTGACTGCCGAAAGGGAGGCAGAAGATAGAAGGTTGCAAAGGGAGCACGAATTACGACTAAGGGAGCTGGAATTACAAGGCCCGGCTCCTGAAAATGGTGCCAGCCCTTTTGCCTCAGATGCTACGCCCAGTCTGGGAGCCTCAAACTCAGCTATGGGGTTTCATTTAGACCATTTTGTTGAAAAAGACGATGACATAGAGGGGTACCTAGGACGTTTTGAGTTATTAGCTACTACATATGGGTTAGAGAGAGAGAGGTGGAGTTTAAAGCTATCACAGGGATTGAGAGGTACTTCTTATGAAGTATTTGCCAAAATGAACAGGGAAGACCAAGACAATTATGACATGTTAAAGCAGGCTTTTTTATTAAGGTACGAGAAGAATGGTGAATTTTATCGTAAGAAATTTAGAAATGCCAAACTGTTGTCTGGGGAGACATACCACCAATTCTCTGCTAGACTAGAAACCTATTTGGAGAAATGGACGGCTCTGGGGAAGACCCAAGATCTTAAAGAAATGATCATGATTGAGCAATTGAGAGAGTCCATGGCTCCAGACATGAGAAAATTTCTCATGGAACAAGGTGCAGAGAAGTTGGGGGAAATTTTAAATGTTGCTGAGAGGTATCAGGCAGCTCAGGCAGAGGTAAGTGGTGCTAAAAAGAAGCACATAGACAATTTTAAAGCTCCACAGCAATTTAATAAATTTGATAATAGAGAGCAGGGAAATAAAGGTAGGACAAACTTTGAGCGGCCAAGAAATGACTATCGCGACAGAAACTCACAGTTCAATGACCAAAAGTTCAATGAAAGAAAACCGTTGAACCAAGGAAAAAGATGGTGTAAATGGTGCAAGAAGGATAACCATAACACCGAATTTTGTAGAAGGAAACCTTCAAACATTGCTGCAATGAAGTCGGGGACGCGAAGATTAAAGGTTAATCCTAATGGACAACAGGAACCTTATCACCCCCCAGTTTGTGAGGATGTTATTTGTAATGGGGTCACCATAAGGTGCCTTTATGATACAGGTTTGGATTATGATTCAGTTGTGAAGTCTAGCCTAGTGGACCCAAGTCAGTATACCACAGAAACAGTGGAAATACAAGGGGCGACTAAGGACATACCACTCATGACACTTCCCATCGCAAGGATAACGGTGAAAACTCGCTATGTGGAGGGAGAAATCAGAGCAGCAGTGATAGATGAACCAATCTACCCTCTGATATTGGGGTGTAGATACGTCTTCTTGGGGAATCCCGAGAAACCTGTGATCATGGCGACAGTGCAGACCAGGTCACAGAAGAAGGAGGAAGAAGGTGAACCTATAAATGCTCATCCAGAGGAGATGAGGAAGGCGCAGGCTGAGGATAGGACACTCAAGCCCTGTTTTAAAAAATTGCCCAAATGCCACACACCTCCGAGCAAGGGGGAATATTTCATGAAGAACAAACTCTTATACAGGAAGGCCGAACTGGAACAAATGGTCACAACCAGCTGGTTCTTCCCACTTCATATAGAGATAAAGTGATGGAACTCGGGCATGCGATTCCTTCAGTGGTCACATGGGGATCAGCGCCACAGGACAGCGTATAGCTTGTCATTACTTCTGGCCAGGGATAACGGAGGATATAAAAAGATATGTCAAATCCTGCCCAGAATGTCAAAGGGTAGCTCCAAAGCACTGGACTGCTCCTGCAACTCTAGGGGAAATGCCCATAGTGGGAACACCTTTTGAGAGGGTTGCAGTGGATACTGTAGGACCTCTCACTCGGACCAAGAGGAGGAACAGTTACATCCTTACTCTGGTGGACACTTGTTCTATGTGGGGAGAGGCGGTAGCCCTGCCATCAATTGATTCAAAACATGTAGCAGAGGCACTACTTACAATATTTACCCGATTAGGATTCCCGCATCAAATCTTGACGGATAATGGTTCTCAGTTCAAGGGGAAACTAACGGAAGAAGTTTTTAAGCTATTTCAAGCCAGACACTTTCATTGTAGTCCGTACCATCCACAAGGGAACGGCCAGGTAGAGAGGTTCAACGGGACTCTCATTTCTATCCTGAGAAAGCTGGCACACGAAAAACCGGATCTGTGGGATCAATTCCTGCCCGCCGCATTGTTTGCGTACCGGGAGGTACCACATAGTTCAACCGGGATGGCTCCCGCAACTCTGCTATTTGGGAGGCCAATAAAAGGTCCATTAGAAGCTCTATTAAGGACCTGGACAGATGAGAAGGCGGAAGAGACTGTTACCTCATCGTATCAATACGTGAACGAACTGACCACTCGTTTGAAAGCTGGATGGAAACTGGCAAATGATAATTTGAAGCAAGCCAGGAAGAAACATGCAGCATATTTTAATAGGAAGGCAAAGGACAGGGAACTGGCAGTCGGAGAGAAGGTGCTGCTTCTACTACCCGGAAGCCAGAATAAATTACAAATTGGTTGGCAAGGTCCATATACGGTTCTAGAGAAAGTGTCTAGAACAAACTATAAAATTGACAAAAAGGGGAAGGAGAAAGTTTATCATGTAAACCTGTTAAAGAAGTATCTGGACAGACCACTCCAGGAAAGCACCCCCTTATTGACCTTGGCTATTGCAACCCAGATGCAAAAAGAACCACTCACCTCACATGAATACCCATTACATCCTTGTGAAACCGCAGCACAGGTAAAAGTCAGTAAGCACCTGACTAAAAACCAGAGGGAGAGAGTTCAACAGGTTCTGGAGGAACATACAGATGTATTAACAGATAAACCAGGCCATACAAATTTGCTACAGTATGACATGAAACTGGTAGACTCAAACCCAATCTGTATGAGAGCCTATTCTATTCCGTTCGCGAAGGAGAAGGCATTGAAGGAAGAAATAGAGTATTTGTTGAAGGAGGGGATTATTTCGCACAGTGAATCATCTTTTAGTTCTAGTGTCGTTTTGTTGAGAAAACCGTCTGGGGAACACAGACTGTGCATAGATTACAGGAAACTGAATGCTGTCACAGAAGGACAAGTGGATCCATTACCAGACACAAAACAGTTATTTGCCAGACTGAACAAGGCAAAATACTTTTCAAAGGTGGATCTTAGTAAAGGCTATTACCAGATCCCAGTGAAGCCTGAAGTGAGACCTTATTTGGCTTTTAGCACTTCGGATGGACATTATGAATTCAATATGCTACCATTCGGACTGAAAAATGCTCCGAGTGTGTTTTCAAGGATGATGCGCAAATTGTTGGATCCCCTGAATAACCCATGTATCACGAATTTCATGGATGATATTCTCGTCGCCACAGAGACATTTGAAGAACACATTGAAGCTCTGGAGATGTTGTTTGATAGACTTCGGGAGGCGAACTTAACTGCTAGGCCAACAAAATGTTGTTGTATTGGATGCAAAGAGTTGGAATTCTTGGGACACACTGTATATCAGGGTAATATGACCCCTGATCCTAAGAACTTGGAAAAACTGCAGAGAGCACCTAGGCCGCAAACAAAAAAGGACGTGCGATCATTTGTGTCGTTATGCGGATTTTATCAGAAATACATCAAGAATTTTAACGCTATTTGTGCTCCTCTGACTGATCTGACTCGCAAGGGACTTCCAGATAAAATTATTTGGACTGCACAATGTGAACTAGCGTTCCAAGAGTTAAAGGAAAAACTCACTAGCAAGCCTATTCTCAAACTGCCTGATTTGACACAGGACTTTGTCTTAAGAACCGATGCAAGTAATGTAGGACTAGGAGGGGCTTTGTTGCAAAGATCATCTTCACCTGATGGGGAACTGAAACCAGTCGCTTATGCAAGCCGTAAATTGAATAAGGCGGAACAAGGATACTCCACAAGCGAAAAAGAATGTTTAGCGTTAATCTGGGCAATAAAGAAGTTTCAAATCTATCTGTATGGTAGGACATTTGTGGTGGAGACGGACCATCAGCCTCTCGTATTCTTATCTCAGGCTAAGCATGAAAACGCAAGATTGCTGAGGTGGTCTTTATTGCTTCAACCTTATCAGTTCAGTATCCAATATATCCCAGGCAAATTGAATGTCGGTGCAGATTTCCTCAGTCGGCACCCCTGTGATCAAAATTAGAGTAGTGGCAGACGTGAGGAGTAATTTTACCTATGTGTATCGCTGGTTTTGGAACTTGCCATAGGCATGTTTTCAAGTGGGGAGATGTGTAGTGAAATTGACAGAGATACAACGGTAAAATACCTCCAAAGATAACATGTAAGGATAAAAACATAATGCGTAGGCTGCTGATAGTACATGATCGCCCAGACCGCGGGTCATCACCCTCCATAAAAATTGACTTGCTAGACAGGAGGGGAACGGCGGATAAAAAGGAAAAAAATATGACTGGAAAGATTGCGTGAGACTAGAAAGGCTAAGGAGACGCAATTGGGGGGGAAACGGAGAAAAGTCACGTTTCCCAAGTTGACATAAAGCAAGGAACTCGACAGAAGGGACCTTGGATATGTTACGCCACAGTCATTTATTGGTCGCTTTTGCGATACCAAGCCTTTGATTTGAATTCAGCGGCAGAACGCGGATGTTTGGAATATTACAAAAATTAAAAAGTAACTTTTTCGTAATATTAATGTTAGGAATATAAAAAATTAGCTGGCCGGATGGCCCATTCTGAGCAGTGAACTAATATGTTCTTAATTTTACAGACGGATAGATAATATTGAAGATAATGACAAAAGACAGTGTTGTTCACATCAACGACAGACTGTATGGAATAAAAAGTGTCGCTATTTGCACAAAAAAACACGACCTCGAGACGCAGGTGTTCAAATCTACTTAGTAGGGAAGCGAAGGGACATTGGTGGGAGCTGTGTCTAAATATAACTTTTAACGACAAAATTTTGGAGGGGAGAGAAAGGTTGGTTCAAAAATCAAGTACGTTTTGAAAACAAAACAAGTAGAGACGGACAGACTAACAGATAAACATCCATACTTGACTGAAGCATGACTGAAATGACTTTAGGGTAGGAAATTTGAATTTCAAATAAACCTAGGCAGTGATTGGCCACAGACAATCATTTTATCGGCGCTCAGACGCGCAAGTGGGGCCATTCCTCAATAGTTGTTCGATGATAGACACAGTATTTTAAAGTGTGGTGATTTCCAAATGAAAGAAAGTGAAATAAGTTCAGGGACGCCATACTATAGCCAGCAGCTCAGCTGAGTTTTGCTAGCATTTCTGTGTTCTTTATTCATAATCTGGTAAGATTGAAATTATTTCTTTGTATATTTTGAATATTGTTTAATGTTCGAGTGATTTGATACTGCCATATCGAAATCTAGCCTTACAAACAAGTAGGGATTTGCTCTAGACCCCCCGCCCAAGTCAGGGTCTAGGGACCAACAATATACATAAACTCCAACAAGGGTTAGGAAAGACAGATCAAGTGTTGAGAATAATGAAACATATTACCTATCCACTTTTAGGGAAGGAAACTAATAAATATTTTTCAGAATCTATAGTCTGGGAGGACCTATCTGATGTAAAACCACCATGGTAAATGTGCTGTTTGGTCAGAGAGATCTGACCTGTCTGTATGATGTGGTTGTTGTGTCCGTGTTGTGTCCAGACGTGGGTAGAGAATAGAATTTTGACACATAGCCAATACTTTGATTGCAGAGCTGTGAGTTTCAGCTGTCAACAAGGCGGTGTCCATTCAGTTGGTGATTTTACTCGAGTGTATCTGTGCAGTACGTTGTGACAGAGACCACTATTATTGCCGCCAGCACGGAGAGGTGGGACCACCAGATTTCAGCACCAGAGCTACATATGCAAGATGAGTGAGCCTCTGGTCTGCTGGAAGTTCACCAACGCCTTTTAGTTGCTAATACCCCATAAAATTCCTGCAATTTACTGGACACTGTGTAGTCAATATAGACAGGTGTGATGAGGCCACCCCAACAGCACAAGCATTAACTATCCTCCCAAGTAGATGACTACTAGAACATTTTAATAAAACTAACTAGTCTAGTACTTATATATGTACACTCTTGCATTTATTATGTAACATTACATGCATTTCTTTCATAATTTTTAAATCCTTTTTTTTAAAAAAAAAAGTTCTGGTCAACATAAAACTTGATCCAGAACAAATAAATGTAATATAATTCTATCAAAAATTTTACACACGTGAGTTAGTTCAGTGTATTTTAACATTTGTTAATATTATTAGTCTGCTTAAATATCTGTGGGTGTATCTATAATTATCACACCACATTACATATCATTACCCTAGACATTTTACATAGATACATTCATTAGAAAGAAAAAAAATAAGTGTGAGGTCGTAGTGGTAGCAAGAAAGGCCTTCTGTCAATTCACAACTACATTTTATCTCAGGAGCCTTCACAGCTGGCCTCATACATTACATTTAGTAATATCACCATCATACAATACCATCAAACCCACTACACTGCATCCGTGAGAAATAGTATGCCCCAGGAAGTCTAACTGTTCAAACCCGATGAGACATTTGCTAGGTCTGGCTGTGAGACCCGTTTCCTGTAGTCTCATGAGGAGCATAGCAACCGTAGCAATATGTTCTTCATAGGTTTCCGATGCAATTAATATGTCATCCATGAAATTATGGATATGGGGACTTTGCAAAGGCTCTAGAAGCTTCCTCATCATCCTGGTGAACACTCCTGGTGCGTTATGCAAACCGAACGGCATCACATTAAATGTGTAATGTCCTTCGCTAGTGCTGAAAGCTAACAAAGGTTTAATTTCCTCCTTGACTGGTATTTGATAATAACCTTTACTGAGGTCAATCTTGGAGAAGATCTTTGCTTTGCTGAGCTTGGTGAACAACTCAGAAACAGTTTGGAGAGGTTCGGGCTGGAATTCCGTTACAGCGTTTAGCAACCTGTAATCAATGCACAGCCGAACTTCCTTATTGGGCTTCTGCAACAGCACTACACTCGAGCTGTAAGGAGATGTAGACTCACTGATAATTCCTGCCTGACGCAGCTTGTCTATTTCTCCGCGAAGTGCATCCGCTTTAGCGTACGGGATGGGGTAAACTCTGGTTTGAACAGGGGTCTCGTTTGTTAATTTCATATCAAATTCAATGATATTTGTTCGACCAGGTACATCCGTTAAGACTGCACTGTACTGTTTTAGTAGAGCCCTGGTTTCTGTTTGTTGTTCTGGTGAGAGATTGTCGCCGAACTTGACATCTTTAAAGGATTCTGTGGGTTGCAGTGGATACTCCATGCAACCATCATCATCTTCCTCGTCTTCCGTTGCTATGGCGACAGCCAGGAGATGCTCGGAGGATGGCACCGGTCTTTCCAAATATTTATTTAGCAGATTTATGTGGAAGACCTTCTCCTTTCCTTTGATGGAGATCTTGTAATTGGTACGTGAGATCTTTTTAAGGACGGTAAACGGCCCCTGCCATCCGATGCGAAGTTTATTGCTTCCGGTTGGGAGTAGCAACAAAACTTTCTCCCCTGGTTGGAGCTCTCTCTCTTTTGCAGCTTTGTTGTATCTTTTAGCGTGTTTAGCGCGGGCTTTCGTAAGGTTGGTTGTAGCTAGATCCCATCCTAGCTTTAGCCTTTCCTTGAGCTCAGATACATACTTGCTTGCAGAGACGACTGTCTCGTCAGCCTTTTGGTCTGTCAGGGACCGAAGTAAGGCTTCTAATGGCCCCTTTATAGGTCTGCCAAATAAAAGTGTAGCAGGCGGGAATCCCGTAGACGCTTGGGGAACCTCTCGGTAGGCGAATAAGGCAGCCGATATATATAGGTCCCAGTCTTCCGGTTTCTCCTGACCCAGCTTACGTCACATGGTGGTGAGGCTGCCATTAAAACGTTCCACGAGCCCATTTCCGGCCGGATGGTAGGGACTTGTGTGGATATGTTTGGCCCTCAAGATCTTAAAGATCTCCTCCATTAACAGGCTACGGAATTGGGATCCATTGTCCGTCAAAACTTGTTGAGGGAATCCCAACCGTGTAAAGATTTGTACGAGGGCTTCTGCAACATGCTTGGAATCTATGCATGTTAGCGGTACAGCTTCGGCCCACATTGTGCAAGTGTCGACTAAAGTCAGGATGAACCTGTGCTTTCTTTTGGTCCTTTCCAGGGGTCCAATGATGTCGACAGCAACCCGTTCAAATGGAGTCCCTACTATTGGCATTTGCCCCATGGGTACTGGGGGTGTCAAGTGCTTGGGTGCTACCCGTTGGCACTGGGCGCAGGATTTCACATACCTGATAATGTCAGAGTTCATTCCTGGCCACCAATAGTGGGTTTTTATTGGCTGAATAGTGGCGTTTTGCCCCATATGTCCGCTAAAGGGAAGAGAGTGCCCCATCTCTAAGATCTGGCTTCGGTACTGCGTCGGTACTAGGAGCTGGTTATTCCCCGTGTCCGGGTTGCCCGTTCTACGATACAATACGCCATCCTTAGAAAAGATGTCTCCGTTGTGTCTGGGGTCCTTAGCCATGGGCAGTTTTTTAAAGCAGAGCTCCAGAGTAGGGTCCTTTTGTTGCGCCTCCTTCAGTTCGTTCGGCAACAAATTTGGCGCAGGCTCCCTCTCCTTCTTGGCTTGCCCTCTTGTGGTTACCGCTGCCACAATCGGCTCATTTGGTCTCCCAATAAACACATATCTACATCCCAGGATAACTGGGTAGATAGGATCATCCATAATGGCCGCTTTTATAACTCCTCTGACAAAGTCAGAGTGTATTTCTACCAGCGCGATAGGCAGCGTCCTGGGCGCATCACTCTTAAACACTCCACTAAGTTTGACGGTTTCCTCTGTCTCCTGACCTGGTTTGACTAGGTGTCTAGCAACAATACAACTAAAACTTAATCCAGTGTCAAAGAGACAAGTGGTTGAGGTACCATTCAAAATTACAGTTCCTCGAGTTGAGGGTCGGTCCCCCTCAGGTTGAGAATCACTGACATTGACTCTACCTTTCGAGGCTGTATGCAAACATCCAACGCGGTTTGGACCGGTTTGTTTGCCCTGATCAGACGTTCCTGGTGTAGGGGTCTTTCCTTTTCCTTGACCTTGGTGGCCGCGCTGCCACGTAGGCTTGGTGGGTTGATCAGAATTGTTGTTGGGGGGGTATCGGGTTTTGTAGAATTTCGATTTCTCCTGGGGAGGTCTCTGGGTATTATTTTCTCGTTGGTTATAATTCTGAGAGAAATTAGAGGAATAGGATGACTGCTCTAGATTTTGTTTACGAGATGGCTCATCTGTGGGTTTACGTTTAGTGCTGGGAAGTTCGGCCATTGCATTGTTATAGCGTTCGGCCTTATTGAGTATGTCCCCAAGCCTGACTGCGCCCTGTTCAGCCAAAAATCTACGGGTTTCGTTTGACAGAGTTGCCTTTATCTGTTCCACAAGAACAAGTTCAAGTAGTCCCTCATATGTAAGAGGTAGGTCAGATAATTCAATGCACTTTGTCAATAGCCCGTGAGACGCGAAGAGATTTGTGGGAATGTTTCCGTGCTCTCTTTTCGGCTGTTTCTGAACATTTGCAGAAATTTTCGGGCGGTCATTTCGAACCGCTCTAGCAAGGCCTTCTTAAGAATGTCGTAATCATGTTGGTTCGGTCCCAGCTTTGTGTATACTTCATAAGCATTCGCTTTTAGTGACGTTGAGAGTTTCAGTGCCCAGCGGGAACTCTCTAACCCATACAGATTTGCGAGCCTTTCGAATTTTTCTAGGTAGCTGTCAATTTTTTCGTTAGGGCTAGGAAAAGACTCTAAAGCAAAAGACATCGCAGTTAATTGGGCAGACTGAGTGCTAGAGAGATCCATTGTTTGAGACTGGGGCGAAGACGGCTCTCCATTATTTGAAGTAGAGGCACTCCGACTCTCTAAAGCCTTGAGCGCTAATTCATGTTGTCTTTCCCTCTCTCTTTCTCTCTCTCTGCGGGCTTCCATTTCTGCCTCAATTTTCTTCTGTTCCAATAGACGATCGTCCGCTCCCTTCTTCCTAGCTTCTGCCCTCTCTTCTCTCTCTTTTTCTTCCTTCCTCTCAGCTTCTGCCCTTTGTTTCTCTTCCTTCCTCTCTGCTTCTGCTCTTTGTTGCTCCGCGTCATATATTTGCAGTTCCTGGGTGATAAACAGATTCGCGGCTTCTGTGTCTAATCCTGAGTCTTTCGCTTCCTGTCTCAAAATGGATCTTATCCTAATTCTCTCAGCCATTGTCAAAGAACTGGATGCTTCTAAGACTAGAGAATAGTAAGATGGAACAAGAAGGGGAAAAACTCAAAGCCGCTACGAGAAAAACAAAGTAAAAAAAATTTACTGAATGGCCTCGTGTGTTAACTTATCGCCGCTATTATTGTCACTTAAGACTCGTAACGCAAGCAACTATGCCAATTAAATGGTAAGTTACACTAGAAAAGAATCTACTCTTACTAACAGTAGAGAAAAATTTATATTAAACAATTTAAAAGGAAAAAAAAAAAAAGTTTTTTCCAGAAAATGTTAATTCTCTAACACCAAACTCCGTCCCTGAAGACAATTTTTGAGATGAGACGTAGTTAACTTAATTTTTAAAAATCAGAACAATCCGTCTTTAGCTTAGCTCAACTCAAACGCTTCATAACCTTTAGTGATTGTAAAACAATCACGCAGTCCCAGCAATTATATAACCAAAATTTTCAATTCCCTCTGCCAGAGAATACAAATGTGACAATCTTTTATTATCACTAACTGCCTGTTCCTGTGGAAAAACAAACCTGTCTTAATTATTGTGTGGTTGGCCCAAAATACTGAACGGCTTGGTCTAGGGCAAGTAATACTTTTAAAGATTATACCCTACTTCACAAAGACAATCAACCACACTCTATTTTGACTAAGTTCAGAATCTCGAACGAGCTAACCATATATTGTCGTAATTTTTTTTCTGAGAGGGTGCTGATGAATATTGGTCCCTTTAGAGTGTAAAGTGATATTGAAGGCTCTGTGAGAATAAGGATTTAGGAGAATGAGGTAGTAGATTCACAAGCGCTGGGAAGGAGCAAGGACAGTCTCTTATTACGACAACATCTGTTTTCTCACAGACTACTCCTATCTCTCTTCTGCACAAACAATTGTTTGTCAGTTCCAGTCGCTCAACGTACATGAATACAGCCTACACAGATGGAAATGTTTGGAGTTTTAGGCCAACCGACAACCAACACAATTAATGATTAATACCTTTATTATCATAAAGGACTCACACATAATTGTACATTTACAGTCAAAAATCAAAGGTTACAAAATACAAATATAACAAAGGAAGAGGGGTTTTTGAGGAGAAATATCCCATCCACCGTTTCCCGTTTATATTTACTAACGGATAAAACCCGGTCCCAAAGACAAGAAAGGGGGGGGGGGGGGGGGATCAGGGATAGGCAATTTAACCCACTGGTAAAGTTATTACTCTGAGGCAAGGGGTTACAGAAAAAGGGTGGGGGGTGTAGAGGAAAAGCTAGGGTTCTCAATTGTCTCCCTTTAAATCAACAAATTTTACGGGAGGGGGAAGGAACACAGTTACCCGATCCCGCTAGGAGAGATCCCGTACAAGGAATATAATGCACCTTAGTACAAGGTCGAACTAATTAAAAGGGTAAAGAAAAGATAAATCTCCTTTCATTCAAAAAAACACACTAGGGCTGGCCATCCCCACAAACACACACGCAGACTTACCGAAAGGTGAATTCTGGCACTTCATAGGAAATACATAAAAAAACAGCACTAAACCTTGGCTTAGGTAAAAGTATTTTCTTCCGTGTACAGCCCCAGATTTGGGAGTTGTTGAAGTTAACAAAAGTGTCCCGAAATCGCTGGACGTTGAAGTTTAACGGTACTGTTTATTTATTAGATAAAGTTCCTAAAGAATGTCACAGGCACTTGGCTAGGCGTGAGGTATGGTGTGGTTCCTAAAATTGGCACAGCTGGTGGAGATAACTTCCTTGTTCCGTAATGTCACAAGTTAAGAAAACACTGAGGTAAGTTCTTCTTCGGGTTGGGGGGGGGGGGGGGGAGGGGGGGGGGGGGTTGGGGCGGGGGGTGGGTGGGGGGGGGGGAGGATAAAATCCACTGAATATACGTGACAGACAGTGTTCAGGTAGATCGATGCTTTTTCTTCACAAATAGGGGCAGTGAATAAAATATGTTTTGCTTCCAGTTTTCTTTAAGGACTCTATATGAACTAGTATTTTTAAAGTGTTTCTTGAATGGCTTTTTTCTCAGTTACGTTCAGAGGAGCGGGGCCCATTACAGGTCGCCACAAGTTTAGCTTTAAAAAGTTCATATGTTACTGGAGTTATCGAATTGAGTTTGGCAGAACTCTGTATATAATTAATAATTGCTGGGATGCAGGTTGAATGATCGTTCTGAATGAAAGATAATCAAAACAAGAAATGCATTACAAATCATATTATAATCTGACGAAATAAATTACAGTTAGCCTATTTACTTATTAGCGTCGTCAATTAACAAATCAGGAGAACTTCCCGTGAGTTAAAACAATTAAAAGTCCATCTATCTATACAGAACTAAACTGTATTAAAGTTATAATTCTCTTTAACGTCTGCAAAATAAATTTACGCGTCAATTGTATTAGGAAATACTTTTAGCTGTAACATTAGTTTGCACTAGAACTTTGAAAATGGGTTTATTTAATAAGGTTAAATTTACACCACAATCCATTGAAATCAATTGAAATAACTCGACCACTGATCACTCGAAGCTAATGATTAAATTACCGTCTGCACAGAAAGAATACACTCCAATAGTCACGAAGGTAGATGAAATCCAGCAGGAATCCGACTATGCTAGTGCAACTAGGATTCTGTCAGAGCGAACGATAAAATGCAGTTTCTCGGAGTTCTCTATTTATACTTATCGAATGTAACTTGAATAGGGCGTGTTAAATTTTCGCACCTTTCTTGAACTTGAGCAAAATCCGGGGTACCTCGCCGATGTGTTAACCGTTGCGATTCCTTCGTTTTCCCCGGTCTACCGATTTTCTTCCGTCTCAGGCTTCTAGCATGAGAGTGCGAAAATCTTCCGAGAAGCTAACTCTGTGAGCTGCAAGTCCCCTGATTCTTTAGATCGTGTGCCGCTGCGATTGAATTCTGAGATCTGTCTGTCTTTGATGGTACCGCTGTTCTGAGAGCTTTGGCAACTCCCACCAGGCGGGGTGACAGCCAGGTAAGAAAATGATCTGCTGTTTCTTGCTCTAGAAACAGGAGTGAGTCTGTGGCCCGTCCTCTTTTGGGCCGGCGTTAAGGAAAAGATTGCTATAAATCGTTCTCAGAAATGGTTGTGGGCGGGATTTAACCTCCCATCAAAGGCCATGCGATCTCAAACGTTCACATAAGATAGCAGGCTACATATTAATGATCCAGCGTGTAAGGTTCTCGTGGAAATGCTGCATGCCGGTAAAAGTTACAACAGATGATCAGGGGTTCTAAAGTTATGAGAGGCCAATATTCTGTTATCATCCATCGAGTCAGGGAAATTCATTTGTCATACTTAGACGTACGTCACACTGACTTAGATGTAAAAAAGGGTGTGTTGTTTATGAAAGACGTGTTATGCTTTGAACAAAAAGTGTAAAGCACCTTGTTGTTGATATCCACAGTTTGGCGTGCTTTACCATAGCTGGGTGGAATAATTGACGAAATATATGTGGATGTGTTGGGAAATTTTTGTTTTATGGTGTCAATCATTCTGGAGATGTCTGATAGGTTAAGAGTGTGTCCATTTGTGCTGTCGTTTATCCCTACGTGTATTGTTGTTTTCTTTATGTTGGTGTTTGTGTTGAGACGGCTTATTTCATTGATAACTTCTACTATTCCGGCTCCAGGTAATGGTATAACAGTGACTAGTTCCCCTGGTGTTGTTGACATTCGATCGCTGTGAATGCCATTTAGCAATGAGTCTCCTATAATAATGTTGGTTGTGTTGTGAGGAATGTGACGATTAGGATGTGGCTGTGGTCGAGTACGACGGCGTTGTTGGTGCCATTGCTCGTTGTCTTGCAGTAGGTGGTCAGCAGAATCTTGTGTCAAGTGACATTGGAGTTTACGTGCCCTGTCATCTTCTCCTGAGGTTGCTGTTTCGGAATCTGCTTGTGTAGATAGGATTGATGGATTTCCAAATCGATTGCTAATTTTTACTTCAATTGGGAATGTTTTATTTGGTCCTAATCTTCTTCCTACACTGCTGCTAATGTCCTTTTGGCTTTTAACATTATGTTGCTGTCCTGGGCATGCTTTGTTTTGAGGAATGAGTGTTGGAGAAGGGGTGGGTAAGTTAAGTGGTGTAACTGGAGATTCATGATGAATTACTTCTCGTGGGCTGTCAATCACCTCCCCATTTTCTTTTTTCTTATTACTTGAAATAGGTTGGTGGTTTAGGTGATGAACCAACCTTGTGTTTTCTCTGCGGAGAGTCATAACTTCATGTCTCAGTGTTTCAAGCTCTGTTTTCAGTGAGCTTTCTATATCCTGCTTGAATTTTTCAATGACGTTTTTCAGAGAACTTTCAATTATAGTTTCCAGCTCGACAGAAGTGTTTCTCTGTTCGTTGGCTTAGTTGTTCCATAACACACTCATTTGCTAATAGATAGTTTGTGGAGCATGAGTAGACATCTGCGCTATTGACAGGCACTTTTGTTTGGAAAGTAGCTGTATCTGGGAGGCAGGATGGGTTGGTCTCGTTCATATTGGGTGGGTTATCTGAAGAAGTGATGAATGCATCTTTCAAAGTGTGGTTTACACTGACTTCAGTGGGTTGGTTGATGTGAACTTCTAGATAATTTATTGTGGGCTTTTGAGCTGTCGGTCCATTAGAGGTGGGTCCTGTTGGATCAAATATGGGTGGTGTTGGATCGAAAGTGGGTGTTGTTGGATCACACGTTGGTGGTGTTAGATCAGGGGTAAAGGTGGGTCCTGTTGGATCAAATATGGGTGGTGTTGGATCACAGGTTGGTGGTATTAGATCAGGGGTAGAGGTGGGTCCTGTTGGATCAAATATGGGTGGTGTTGGATCAAAAGTGGGTGGTGTTGGATCACAGGTTGGTGGTGTTAGATCAATGGTAAAGGTGGGTCCTGATGGATCAAATATGGGTGGTGTTGGATCGAAAGTGGGTGGTGTTGGATCACAGGTTGGTGGTGGTAGATCAGGGGTAGGAGGACTGGCTTCAATGGTTAGCTGAGATTTTGCATTGGTAGACTCGTCTCCTATCATTGTTGGAGAAGAAGTAGGATCAGTTACAATCATGGTTTTATCTAGAGCTGATCTTTGGAGGTGAGAAAATTCGACGTCCAACCATGTCTGTACGCACTCTGTCGTTCCTTGTGTTAAAATCTTATTTTTTGTGTGATACAGATGTATTGTGAGTAGGCCCGTGCTTATTTTATCCTCAACAATAGCGTTTAGTTGATCGCTCCGGGTTTCAATGGAACAGCTTTTGTAGTATTCTAGGCAAGTGTGTTTGAAAATTTCGTAATGTTGACTGTTACGGAATTCAACAGAGCAACATTGACCCTTGTTCGTTTGTTTGATGATCAGATGTGGAGGGTTGGTGCAAGCGTGAAGTTTTCTTTGTATGGCTTTTTCTTTGTTAAGGCAGTAGCTCTTAGTGACCGTAGAGGGACGTAATCTTCCATCTCTGGGTGGTTTTACTATCGCTGATACGACGACGCTGTTCTCCCCGCTCGCCATGATCACATTACATGCCTGACCGCTGGTAAACACGACGGATACAACCTGTCATGCGTCCATCCCTGTAATTCTTATGTTTGATGCCAAACTCCAACAACCTTAACCTTGTTGATTCATCTATTCCGGTGTCTTTCTCTAACACGCGATCATTAATTATCCCCAGTATCTCTCCCTTATCCATATTTTCCACTCATGCTGTAGGCACCCATTTTGAACACGTATATGAACACACACACACGCGCGCGCACCAATCAGATGTATCTCAACCAGTCTAGTTTGATAAAGTTATTAGATATACATTAGATTTTGTTTAGCCGGCAGCGCTAATCAAGAAACATTAAATCTCCAGATAACAGATGCTGGGTTTGTTTTGATTTCAACACGCTCTTTTTGTTTCAGAGATAATGGGAATTTTAAAAACAAAAAAAAAGATAATAAAGTTAGGCGCGGTGCTAGAATAAATTAGTAGGAAGAACAGATAAACGGACAGTGCATAAACGATAGAATTGGTTGAAAGAGACGGAATACACTGAATAAACGACAGGAAGGAGAAAAACGATGAAGTGGTAAAAAAAGTATACGCACTGAATGAGTAAAGGGAATAGACGAAGGAGTATGAGAAACTGTCTTGGAAGGAAGAAAGGCAAAGGAGAAACAGAAGAGCACATCAGACGTAGTGGAGGTAAACGACAAAAAAGTGGAACGGCAAGATAGGAGATTTTTAAAAAAAAAGAAAAAAGACTAGTAGAGATACAGAGAGCACAGTACAGATAGAGAATAATTTGTTTGTCGACAATTAATAAATTGGGAGAATAAGAGGAAAAAATGAAACAAACAAATACAAAGAAAAAATCAAAAATTTCAAAACACGTCAAGATCTGGAGAATACGAAGGAGGCCAAAGCTGGTGGAATTTATAAAATATAAAAGAATAGCAGCTGTAAGGGTGATAACGGGAAATTATACAACAGTGAGATAGAGCAGAAAGTCATAAAACAGTGAAGGATATCAGAAAGTTATAAAACAGAAAGGGATTACTAGAAGTCAAAAAACAGTGAAGGATATCAGAAAGTTATAAAACAATGAAGGATATCAGAAAGTTATAAAACAGAAAGAAATTAATGGAAGTCATAAAACAGTGAAGTATATCAGAAAGTTATAAAACAGAAAGGGATTACTGGAAGTCATAATACAGTGAAGGATATCAGAAAGTTATAAAACAGAAAGGGATTACTAGAAGTCATAAAACAGTGAAGGATATCAGAAAGTTATAAAACAATGAAGGATATCAGAAAGTTATAAAACAGAAAGAGATTACTGTAAGTCATAAAACAGTGAAGGATATCAGAAAGTTATAAAACAGAAAGGGATTACTGGAAGTCATAAAACAGTGAGGGATATCAGAAAGTCATTAAACAAAAAGGGATTACTGGAAGTCATAAAACAGTGAAGGATATCAGAAAGTCATAAAACAGAAAGGGATTACTGGAAGTCATAAAACAGTGAAGGATATCAGAAAGTAATAAAACAGATAGGAATTACAGGAAGTCATAAAATAGTGAGGGATGTTAGAAAGTCATAAAACAGAAAGTGATTACAGAAAGTCATAAAACATAAAGGGATATCAGAAAATAATAAAACAGAAAGGGATTAAAGGAAGTCATAAAACAGTGAGGGATGTCAGAAAGTCATAAAACAGAAAGGGATATCAGAAAGTCATAAAAAAGTAAGGGATTACAGGAAGTCTTAAAACAGTGGGGATATCAGAAAGTCATAAAACAGTGAGGGATATCAGAAAGTCATAAAACATTGATGGACAGCGGGAAGTCACAAAACTAAATGGGATAGAAAGGAATAATAAAACAGTGAGAGATAGAATTAAGTCATAAAACAATAATGGATAGCGGGAAGTCATAAAAGAGTAAAGATAGAAATAAGTCACAAAACAGTGAGTGATAGAATTAAGTCATAAAACAGTGAGGGAAAGAATTACGTCACAAAACAGTGAGGGATAGAATTAAGTTAGAGCGGTTAGAGCGCTGCTCTCTCGTGGCATAGGTGCCAGGCTCGATTCACGGTGTCGACACACTCCAGTTTACCCAGCTGTAAATGGGAACCTGACTTTGTTCTTGAGTTAGGGATGGAAAAAGCAGCGGGGAAGGGAACTGGTCACCTCACCTCTCGATGCTGAACCTAATATAGTGAAATCTCTAACATTTAACTTCCCTAAGCCAGTATCTGCTATGGGACTACCTTTTAATGGTAGACAAAATGACGTCAGGAAACAAAGAAGAATAACAGAGGTGTGTACAAAGACGTCACACAGCAAAATGGAATAACAACTGGAATGGGGGAATAACAGGAAATCATAAAGCAGCAAGGAATAAGAACTGTTCGGAAAGATAACAGAAAACTGAAGCAAGTATACTTTGGCACGTGATGTAAACAAACAAACTGTTATACAGTCTACTTCGATTTACAAAATAAGGGTTTTCAAAACTGTTGATAAAGAAAGGTATGAACGAATAAGTGGAACAATTATGGCAAGTACGTACAACAATACACGCTTGCAAACAAACTCGCACATGTGCCCAGTACTCACCAAAGACCACCTGCCTCCACAGCTCAAACCTCCAAACAGGTACGCTCTAGTTTGTCAGCTTTTAACACGGTTTTTATGAGTTCCGCAACTTTATAGTTCTCGAGAAAGCTGCAGCTGTATTTTTTTTCTCCACTTTTCGTGCACTGCATAGTTCGTGTGATATATCAATACTTAAATGAGTTCATACACACGCTGATCAAACATTTTTGTGTATTTCGAATCGCAAGCTTGTAAAAAATAGTGGGGATCTAATTCACACGTTGTATTGTAAGTAATCGTATTTACAAGTAGTATTAAAAGTAATATTATTCACAAGTGGTATTAAAAATAATCTAATTCACAAGTAGCATTACACGTAATTTTATTTACAATTAGTATTAAAAGGAACTCCGCCTAGGCCAGTCCCAAGCCCGGCTGAAAAAATGAGGGCGGCCTGCATGGAGGCCGTAAGGAAGCAGCCCTTCCACCATGCAAAGGCACAATAGGCCAATCACCTGTTTGCCTTAAATTCTGATTACACGAAATGCAAGAGAGAAAGCCCTCTCTTCCAAAACCCTAAACCTCACGGTAGAAGAGGAACGACTAAGTAAGTAAGTAAGTATTAAAAGTAATCTTATTCACAAGTAGTATTAAAAGTAATCTTATTTACTTGTAGTATTAAAAGTGATCCTAATTACATGTAGTATTAACAGTAATTTTACTCATAATAATTATTAAAAGTAATCTTATTTACTAAAAGTAATCCTATTTACATGTAATATTAAAAGTAATTTTACTGAAAATAATTATTAAAAGTAATCTTATTTACATGTAGTATTAAAAGTAATCTTATTTACATTTAGTATTACAAGTAATCTTATTTACATATAGTAATAAAAGTAATATTATTTACATGTAGTAATAAAAGTAATCTTATTTACATGTAGTATTACAAGTAATCTTATTTACATGTAGTAATAAAAGTAATCTTATTTACATGTAGTATTAAAATAATTTTACTCATAATAATTATTAAAAGTAATCTTATTTATAAGTAGCATTAAAACTAATCTTATATACAAGTAGTATTAAAAGTATTTTTATTCACCAGTAGTATTGAAAGTAATTTTATTCATAATAATTGTTAAAAGTAACCTTCTTCACATGTAGTATTAAACGTTATATTATTCACAAGTAGTATTAAAATTAACCTTATTCACACATATTATTAAATTTAACCTTATTCACAGTTAGTATAACAAATAATCTGCATGGCTGGAACTAACTGATTCCGTTTTAGTTCATATCAAAATTAACATCAGTTTTTCTCAAATGTATTGATTTCTAATGTCGTTTCGGTAGCTATTCAAGCAGATATTCACATCCCCCCCCCCGCCCCCCCCCCCCCCCCCCCCCCCCCCCCCCAAAAAAAAACCCCTACCATAGTCATAAGAATTATTACAAGTATACTTCATCGTTCGAATTAACAAATTCCGTTTTGGTTCACAACAAAATTAACACGAGCTTCTATCAAACGTCTCGGCAAGAAATATAGCCCTGTTTCCGGAACTGCTCATGGTGCAGAGAAGAAAAAAAATTTCACAAAGTCGTTATCTCCAGACCAATCAAAATGGTGATTCCCTAATCTGTAAACTATGCAGTGTCGTTCTTGTTTTCATTGTGGAAGTAGAAACTGACTAACGATGACAAAAACGTACATGTTGTCCCACGGCAGATACTGCCATAGGGGAGTAAAGTGTTAGAGACGTCACTACACTAGGTCTTAGTTTTATGAGGTGGGAGTGACGGTCCCTTAATCGCTGCCTTTGCCTCCCCTACCCCAAGATTAGACTCAAACACCCGCTAACAACTGGAGTAGAGCTTAACAGTAGCTTCGAACCTGGCTACTTCAACTGGGGAAGAAAAACTCTAACCACTCTACCATTCGACGCATAATAGTGATACGGGAAAAAAACCGCCTTAGTATAAAAAGTAGGATAAGGAAATTAAGAAAGGAGGACAACAGAGGATATAACCGACATTTGCTGTTTTAGGCTTTCAGATACACAACAGTCCGATCACCTGTTTGTCTCAAAATACATATTTCCCAGTGCAATGAATGTTCCTCTCACCTTTAGTATTCTTAATCCAGTGTCATTGTTTATCAGTCCAAATTATTCTATACCGCTGTTTAGATAAATGTATGCTTCTATATCCCTTTACGTATATATCATCAGGTATTGTCACACGCATACGTTTACTCCCCACTTTAAAATATCACTTGTGGAAATACAAATATTCACATCCATTGTGGTGATTTGATCAAACTTAAAAACTCCCTGAGACAGAAATAGTTTAGAAGTGCCCTAGAAAATAGGCAACTCCAATCGCTGATTCTTTACTTTCTAATTATTAACACAATGATTGTGTTCCAAAAACATTAGTGCGCAGTCGTCACGACTATGTCACATAGGGCATATGTTCAGTTTCCCACCACTTCCAGTCCACCTTAATCGCTGTTAACAAGGATTTGATAATATAGTCTATTTCAAATCTCATACAACATTTCTTCTATTTTTGGGGACAGAGATTTATAATCCAATCCCGTTTTAATTTAACCAAAATAACAGCGTCTATACTTCATTTCTTTCTTCTAGATTGTTTTTATGTTTTTTTAAGCCAGCCTTTTTAACTTTGCCAATGAAGTGGACAAAGATGGTACTTATGTATTGACGCTCATAGTATATATGATGTTATAGTTTCATCATCATATCATCATCACAATAATTATCACCACCACCATCATCATAATCATAATCGTCACCATCATCATCATTATAATAATCATCACAATTATTATCATTATCATATTCATAATCATCACCATCATCATTATAATCATAATCCTTACTATCATCTTTATCATAATCATAATTATCATCATCATAATCATCATCATCATCATAGTCATAATCATCTTTATCATCACCATCATCATCATAATCATCATCATAATCATAATCGTCACCATCATCATAATCATAATCATCACTATCACCACAATAATAATCATCACCATCATCATAATCATAATCATCACCATCATCATAATCATAATCATCACCACAATAATAATCATCACCATCATCATAATCATAATCATCATTATCATCATTGTGGTGAAGTGGGATGTTATAAATATTTATAGGGGACTTAGTGTACTGACTGAGATCAGCTGTGAAGGTATATATATATATCTAATAAGAGTAGTGTATTATATATCACCTTACTTGCTACCACATATCTATATATCTCAGTCAGAATTATTCTGGAATAGTGTGATGACTACGTTATGTGTCTAGGGTATGTGTATGATGAAGTGTAAGTCACAACAACAGACAGATAAACAATTTAATTCACTCGTAACTTTTCAAATAACAATATGTATTCATTACTGGCATGAATGAATATGTGTCCTGATTCAACTACAAGGGAACCAGGAATCACAATCAATTTAAATTACAAGTTATGTACAGAATGTATTTAATATGAATATTGTAGTGACATATATTATTACAAATGTTCTATGTGTGTCAGTTGTGTAGTAGTAAAATGAGGTAATACTGGTTTTGTTTTGTTCAAGCTCTGTTGGTATTTGTCATCATGACTTCAATAGTTTGTCTTTAGGGACTAGTATTGGAGATGTTCACAGTTCCTGATTTTAAGACAAGTAAATTCCCCTCTTAATGTTAATTTTACAAAGTCAGTTCAAGATGAGGGGACATAATGTTGAGCTCAGCTGGCCAAGTTAGCTTATCTGGCGTGATGGCGGCAGGAAAGGACTCCTCTGCTCGAATTCTCCTCTGGGCTCTGGAGACACCTCACTGATAGCTAAAAGGACCAAGGAGTATGCTGTCCGACACTGGATTCAGCAAAGCTCTGACTAGGTGCTGCTCAGTACCATCAAGACCACTGTCCCTGAAATCAAGAAGGATGTACCTTCTACTTCATAACTAACTTAAACTCTCTTGTTACACTGATCACAACACAGCACAAACATTGAGTTCAGAGCATTAGGCCAACTGTCAGCTTCATTTGAAATACTTTATTCCAGTATTACCCTTCTTAATGGTTACTACGCCTCTGCAATTCCAGCATTATTTCTTTCTATTCAATCATCCAGGTGTCAGTGTACTGTTTGGCCATTCCATGCCGTTTTACTTCTCTCCGACACCCTCTGTTCAGGCTGGAGCATTACAGGCTTTACCTCACGTTGGCCACTGAACTACACATATATATACAGGCATAAATCAACAATTCACATTCAATTTTCATTAAAAGATATTGAATGGTTCAAGCTTACCACAATTCATACGAATAAACACAGATACGTTGATTAGCAATGAATTCTGGCACAAACTGGCACAAATTCCCATCTGCTTATCTTCCAGGCTTTTATTTAGCCAAATATAAGCTGGCTTCAACGCACTGATGCTTTATCAATCTTATTTAAACAAGTGGTTTCGAACTAACGCTCCCAAGTGTGTATATCAGCGAGTCTGACCAATGATCCCCGTTTCGACAAGTGTTTGAAAAAATGTTACCTTTCCCCGTTTCCCCTAACAACCAAGATAGTATTTATAGCCCGACCAATCGTGGTTAGGCTTTCATTTGTTGCGCTCCAATCAATTTGGAGTTTACATGGTAGGCTATTTCTGTAACGTAAATTTTTTTCAAACACGTTATAAAAAAAATCTTATGAGCAGAAATGATTTTAGGCTGTCAGGCACCCCCAATATTTTATTCTGGGTATAATTTATTAATTCCTGGACTATTTGCGTAACGTTTTACATATTATTTGTCAGCAAGCCCTAAGGAACCCAAAAATACAAATTTAAAGGAGCTACGTGGCTGCATTCAAAATATGCAATTTCTTCTACCTCCTGTTTCGAAGATGTGCTGTCTGGGTACTGTTATGTTTTCAACCGTAAACCCATCTAATGTTATCTTTTCTAATAAGAGTTTTTTTATGATTTATAAACCTAACTCTGGGAAAGGGTAGTGTATTTTATCACTGTCCGTCTGAAAAAAAAAGTTAGTGCTTGTAGTCTTACACGCGTGATGGCAGCATTTGTGTATCGCGCGAAGCGTGTTGCATGCGTTCCTGATTTTCAGCCCTCCCCTCTCTCTTTATCCTTTTGTCCATCTGTTCGTTCGTTTTGGTAACGTAATATAATTAATGTTAGGATTAATTTAGGTCATTACGCAGGGCCTCTCAATGTTTTTCTTAGAAATGCAGCACACGTTTCATTGAAGAAGGCGGGTAATAATACAGTAAGCTTTTATATCAACGTGAAAGCGTTACAATTTGCAGACGAAGCATAAAACAAGGGGGATTTCGAGTACAGTCATTGTGACAGCACTGTTCTTTACCATTGCTCTTCTCTTTATTATTATATGTATTTATTAGGCTTTATATTTACTTGATAATTTATATATGTGGATTAGAATATTTCATGACACCTCCCCTCTTAAAACAGACATTATATGTCAGTCCTTTATTCTATATACACATAGAGAAATTTATTATTATTTCTGGGGTTTACGGTGATTCTCATCACACGGATGGCGGCTTAAAAAATCCGCTCCCAAATTGGTTTTTCCAGATATATACTCAATGCTAAAATTATATGGAGCCAGAAGTAAAGACCATCGGAGTAACCTAGAGTTCTCATGCTTAGCCTGTGCTAGAAACGATAAAGGTTTGTGATCTGTTTGCAACTTAAATGCCTTCCCATATAGATAAATATTGAATTTCTTTATTGCCCATATTACTGCAAGACATTCTTTTTCGCTAGTTGAGTAGTTGATTTCAGCTTTATTCAACTTTCTGCTAGCATATGCCACTGGGCTTAATTCCCCATCCAATGCATCTGATTTCTGTAGTAGAGTTGCACCTAACCCAATATTACTTGCATCCGTCCTTACTATGAATTCTTGACTTAAGTCAGGTAATTTCAAAATGGGTTTACTTGTGAGCTTTTCCTTCAATTCTTGGTAAGTCATTTCACATTGTGGTGTCCATGTAATGCGATCTGGAAGTCCTTTACGTGTCAATTCAGTTAACGGTGCACATATGGAATTAAAGTTTTTGATATACTTCTGGTAGAAACCACATAATGAGACAAAGGATCTCACGTCCTTCTTGGTTTGTGGTCTCGGGGCTTTCTGTAGTTTTTCTAAATTCTTTGGGTCAGGGGTCATATTTCCCTGATAAACTGTGTGTCCCAAAAATTCCAATTCTTTACATCCAACGCAACATTTGGTTGGTCGGGCTGTTAAATTTGCCTCCCTAAGTCTATCAAACAGCATGTTCAGAGAGTCAATGTGTTCCTCAAATGTTTCTGTTGCTATAAGGATATCATCCATAAAATTTGTTATACAGGGATTATTCAGAGGATCCAATAATTTTCTCATCATTCTAGAGAAGACACTAGGCGCATTCTTCAATCCAAATGGCAATCTATTAAACTCATAGTGTCCTTCTGAGGTACTAAAAGCTAGGTATGGTCTAACCTCAGGCTTTACTGGAATCTGATAGTATCCTTTACTCAGATCCACTTTTGAGAAATATTTAGCTTTATTTAGTCTGGCAAACAGCTGATTTGTATCCGGCAATGGATCCACCTGTCCTTCTGTAATAGCATTCAGTCTCCTGTAATCTATACAGAGTCTATGTTCTCCAGAGGGCTTCCTTAAGAGTACAACACCGGAACTATACGAAGACTCACTGTGCGAAATAATTCCTTCCTTCAACAGATAGTCTATCTCTTCCTTCAAAGCTTTCTCCTTAGCAAACGGAATCGAATATGGTTTCATACAGACAGGTGTGGGGTCTATCAGTTTCATATCATATTCCAATAGGTTTGTATGCCCTGGTCGGTCTGTTAACACCTCTGCATGATTATTTAGAACCTGTTGCACTCTCTCTTTCTGAGTTTTCGTTAAATGTGTACTGATTTTCACCTGTGCTGCTGTCTCACAGGGGTGTAATGGATATTCAAATGATGAAAGTGGTTCCTTTTTCATCTCCATGGCGATGGACAAGGTCAACAAGTGTGTCTCTTCCTGATGTTCTCTTTCCAAATATTTCTTCAGGAGATTCACATGATAGATTTTTTCTTTCCCCTTCTTATCTATCTTATAATTTGTTCTAGACACCTTCTCTAAAACTGTATATGGACCCTGCCATCCAATTTGTAACTTATTCTGACTCCCAGGCAAAAGAAGCAGTACTTTCTCTCCCACAGCCAAATTTCTGTCTTTCGCCTTCCTGTTATAATAGGCAGCATGTTTCTTCCTGGCTTGTTTCAAATTTTCATTGGCAAGTTTCCAGCCAGTTTTCAACCGAGTGGTCAGCTCATTCACATATTGGTATGAAGATGTAATGTTTTCCTCTGCCTTTTCATCAGTCCACGTTCTTAACAAAGCTACATATGGACCTTTAATTGTGTGGACCTATTTGTCCATGCACCGGTATGGTCTCTTCCACTCGAAGCTTTATAGTGATGATTTTTCCTCCCAGAATTATCATTCACAAAACGACCGCTACCAATTTTTCTTTTGGGGCTTTCTCCCCACTTAAAATTCTTGATGAGAGATTTCCTCTCTACATCCTCTTCCTCCAGTTTGTTTAAGTCCGATTGAGGGATTTTCGGCTTATCCTGGGGTAAGACATCTTTTTGCACTCTCCGCATAGTGGCCATTGTAAAACAGTTAAGTGAAGCTTGTCCGTGAAAAGGGGCTTCCCATTCCATTTGGTCCACTTATCAAATCTATTTTTTCTTTTTATTATCAGGCCTAATTTTGCCCCGTGGCGTGTCCAGGTCCTGATCCATGTTCCCACTTGTGGGTGTTCCCTCATGTGCTATGCTACACCTTTCTACAAAATTCTCAATGTCCCATCTTGCTTTGGGCCAATAATAATTGTGAGCCACCTTTTGAATGATGGTACCTATCTTCTCATGGTCCCCATCTGGTTTCACATGTAGGCTCCTTATTAAGTCTGCCCTATATCTTTTTGGAAGAACCAGCTGTCCGTGACCTTTGGATCTAGCTCCAGTCTTCCTATACATCAACTTGTTTTTCATGTAAAAAATCTCCCTTGCCTGGAGTTGTATGACAAGTTGACAATTTTCTGAAACAAGGCTTGAGTGTTTTATCCCCAGCCTGTGCCTTCCTCATCTCTTCTGGAGTGGTATCTAACATAATATCCTCCTCCTGTCTTGAGGTCGACCTGACCTGAAGGGTTGCCATATACACAGGTTTCCTTCTGCAACGGTCAGTGTCATGATTGTCCATCTGACAATTCTTACACCACCTTTTTCCTTGGTTGAAAGATTTTCTTTCATTATATTTCCTTTCATCGAATTGTGGGAATTTATTTTTATTTTCATACCGTGGCCTATCAAATTGGTGCTTACCTTTATTTTGATCCTTAGGATCAAATTTATTAAAGTTCTGTGGTGCCCTAAAGTTATCCACCTGTTTCTTTTTATTACCTGTTACCTCTGCTTGAGCTGCTTGATACCTTTCAGCAACATTTAGCAACTCACCCAGCCTCTCTGCACCTTGTTCCATGAGAAACTTTCTCAGGTCTGGAGCCATGGACTCTCTTAGTTGCTCTATAAGGACCATTTCCTTAAGATCTTGGGTTTTCCCCAGAGAAGTCCATTTCTCCAAGTATGTCTCTATTCGTGCAGAGAACTGGTGATAGGTTTCACCTGACAGTAGTTTAGCATTCCTAAATTTTTTCCTGTAAAACTCTGCATTCTTTTCATACCTTAACAAAAGAGCCTGCTTTAGCATGTCATAATTTTCCTGATCACCTCTGCTCATTTTTGCAAAAACTTCATAAGCTGCCCCACGAAGTCCCTGAGATAACTTTAAGCTCCACCTTTCTCTCTCTAACCCATACGTGGTAGCTAATAGTTCATACCTATTTAGGTAGCTCTCAATATCATCGTCTTTCTCAACAAAATGATCTAAATGAAAATTCATAGCTGAGGTTGAGGCTCCCTGAGTAACCGTAGCATCAGAGGCAAAGGGACTGGCACCATTTTCAGGAGCATGGCCTTGAAACTCAAACTCCCTTAGTCGTAACTCATGTTCCCTTTGTAATCTTTTTTCTTCTGCTTCCCTTTCTGCAGCTAATTTCTTCTTTCTGCTTCCTCTTTTCTGCAGCTAATCTTTTGTCTTCTCTTTCTGCCTCCAATTTCTTAGCCTCAGCCTCAGTCTGCAACCTCTTAGTCTCAGCCTCAGCTTCAAACTGTAACTTCTTAATTTCCTTGTCAGCCTCTAACTTTCTTTCGGCTTCAAACCTTCTTTCTTCACGTTCAATAAATTTGTCACATTCCGTCGTGACATAGGCAACCATAACTTGCCCATCTAATCCTAACTCTTTTGCAGTCTGAACCGCAGCAGATCGAAATTTGGCCAGGTCCGCCATTGTCTATTATGTAAATTTATACAATGTCTAACCAACAATTCAATCTCTAATGGACAACACAGGCACCGTGAGCTCAACCTTATTTAATTCCACCCAAGGATACCTTTTAATTCTTATATTCCCTGAAGTGAATTACCCCCAATATTTTTAATAGGGAAAGATTCAAAATCCCAAGAGCGAGACCCCAATATATGTGGTGAAGTGGGATGTTATAAATATTTATAGGGGACTTAGTGTACTGACTGAGATCAGCTGTGAAGGTATCTATATCTATTAAGAGTAGTGTATTATAGATAACCTTACTTGCTACCACATATCTATATATCTCAGTCAGAATTATTCTGGAATAGTGTGATGACTACGTTATGTGTCTAGGGTATGTGTATGATGAAGTGTAAGTCACAACAACAGACAGATAAACAATTTAATTTAATCCACTACTCTTAACAACACTGTGACACTCACATACATATAACACTCTATGAGAATATCTTAAAGAAGTCACTCGTAACTTTTCAAATAACAATATGTATTCATTACTGGCATGAATGAATATGTGTCCTGATTCAACTACAAGGGAACCAGGAATCACAATCAATTTAAATTACAAGTTATGTACAGAATGTATTTAATATGAATATTGTAGTGACATATATTATTACAAATGTTCTATGTGTGTCAGTTGTGTAGTAGTAAAATGAGGTAATACTGGTTTTGTTTTGTTCAAGCTCTGTTGGTATTTGTCATCATGACTTCAATAGTTTGTCTTTAGGGACTAGTATTGGAGATGTTCACAGTTCCTGATTTTAAGACAAGTAAATTCCCCTCTTAATGTTAATTTTACAAAGTCAGTTCAAGATGAGGGGACATAATGTTGAGCTCAGCTGGCCAAGTTAGCTTATCTGGCGTGATGGCGGCAGGAAAGGACTCCTCTGCTCGAATTCTCCTCTGGGCTCTGGAGACACCTCACTGATAGCTAAAAGGACCAAGGAGTATGCTGTCCGACACTGGATTCAGCAAAGCTCTGACTAGGTGCTGCTCAGTACCATCAAGACCACTGTCCCTGAAATCAAGAAGGATGTACCTTCTACTTCATAACTAACTTAAACTCTCTTGTTACACTGATCACAACACAGCACAAACATTGAGTTCAGAGCATTAGGCCAACTGTCAGCTTCATTTGAAATACTTTATTCCAGTATTACCCTTCTTAATGGTTACTACGCCTCTGCAATTCCAGCATTATTTCTTTCTATTCAATCATCCAGGTGTCAGTGTACTGTTTGGCCATTCCATGCCGTTTTACTTCTCTCCGACACCCTCTGTTCAGGCTGGAGCATTACAGGCTTTACCTCACGTTGGCCACTGAACTACACATATATATACAGGCATAAATCAACAATTCACATTCAATTTTCATTAAAAGATATTGAATGGTTCAAGCTTACCACAATTCATACGAATAAACACAGATACGTTGATTAGCAATGAATTCTGGCACAAACTGGCACAAATTCCCATCTGCTTATCTTCCAGGCTTTTATTTAGCCAAATATAAGCTGGCTTCAACGCACTGATGCTTTATCAATCTTATTTAAACAAGTGGTTTCGAACTAACGCTCCCAAGTGTGTATATCAGCGAGTCTGACCAATGATCCCCGTTTCGACAAGTGTTTGAAAAAATGTTACCTTTCCCCGTTTCCCCTACAACCAAGATAGTATTTATAGCCCGACCAATCGTGGTTAGGCTTTCATTTGTTGCGCTCCAATCAATTTGGAGTTTACATGGTAGGCTATTTCTGTAACGTAAATTTTTTTCAAACACGTTATAAAAAAAATCTTATGAGCAGAAATGATTTTAGGCTGTCAGGCACCCCCAATATTTTATTCTGGGTATAATTTATTAATTCCTGGACTATTTGCGTAACGTTTTACATATTATTTGTCAGCAAGCCCTAAGGAACCCAAAAATACAAATTTAAAGGAGCTACGTGGCTGCATTCAAAATATGCAATTTCTTCTACCTCCTGTTTCGAAGATGTGCTGTCTGGGTACTGTTATGTTTTCAACCGTAAACCCATCTAATGTTATCTTTTCTAATAAGAGTTTTTTTATGATTTATAAACCTAACTCTGGGAAAGGGTAGTGTATTTTATCACTGTCCGTCTGAAAAAAAAATTAGTGCATGTAGACTTACACGCGTGATGGCAGCATTTGTGTATCGCGCGAAGCGTGTTGCATGCGTTCCTGATTTTCAGCCCTCCCCTCTCTCTTTATCCTTTTGTCCATCTGTTCGTTCGTTTTGGTAACGTAATATAATTAATGTTAGGATTCATTTAGGTCATTACGCAGGGCCTCTCAATGTTTTTCTTAGAAATGCAGCACACGTTTCATTGAAGAAGGCGGGTAATAATACAGTAAGCTTTTATATCAACGTGAAAGCGTTACAATTTGCAGACGAAGCATAAAACAAGGGGGATTTCGAGTACAGTCATTGTGACAGCACTGTTCTTTACCATTGCTCTTCTCTTTATTTATTATATGTATTTATTAGGCTTTATATTTACTTGATAATTTATATATGTGGATTAGAATATTTCAGTTTGGTAGCAGATCGCTTTGTGTGGATTTTTAACAATGGTATAAGCGCCGTACCGTTCAGAAAGCAATGGCAAACTACTGAATGAAAAAAATTGCCTAGAAAAATCAAAAACAGCCAATAAAAGCTGGGGTTGATTGCCACGTCCTGTAAAGGATAAGCAACTAACTTAATCTAATCTATCTAATCTAATCTAATCTATCTAATTAATCTAACCTATCTAATTAATATAATCTTTCTAATTAACCTATTTATCTAATAACCTACCTTCCTAATTAACCTACCTAATTAACCTACATACCTGCTTACCTACCTTCATACCTACCTACCTACCTACCTATCTATCTTCCTGTCTATTTGTAAGTCGGTCGGTCTGTATGTCTGTCTGTCTATCTATCTATCTATCTATCTATCTATCTATCTATCTATCTATCTATCTATCTATCTATCTATCTATCTATCTATCTATCTATCTATCTATCTATCTATCTATCTATCTATCTATCTATCTATCTATCTATATGTGTGTTTGTGTGTGTATGTGTATGTGTGCGCGCAACTTTTTACTGCAGCCAGCCAGAATGATTGTATTATTCGAAAGCACAAAGTGGCATCAGCTATATTTTCTTTGTTTTGTTTCAGACATTTGTTTTATGAAGGATTTAATTAACACCTGAAACATCTGTGCCGGGCAACGCTAATAACGAAATTAAAGTACAGGTAAGCTATACAGCAGATACTGCCGTAGGGCAGTGAAGTGGTAGAGACTTTATTATACTAGGTCCAGCTTAATGAGGTAGGATGACTAGTTCCATTTTCGCTGCAACTGCCTTCCCTAACCCATACGCAGAGTGAGACACCCATTTACATCTGGGTAGATTATAACAAGAAGCTACCAGGTGTCTATGACCGAACTCGGTACGTTTGCCGCGACAGTCCAGCTCTCTAACCACTTACACAAACGGACGTTCAATATCAAAATATTCTGCCTAGTTCGTGATTTACTTTGTTACCAGAGTTACAGTTATTTAGCTGTATAAACTCTCTTTTACTGTTTTTGTCATTTTAGGATGGCGGAGTGGCTAACTGTTATAGCGTCTGTCTCTAATTCTAAAAGTACCGGGTTCGTTTCCCAGTACAGGTAATATATTTCTTGGAATTTTACAAAATGCTGTGTTCTTCTTCTGCTTCTTCCTCGTTCGTCCTGAAAAGGACGTTGGTTGCGTTGTGTCTGTTTACACCGGAGCTGCGATATCTGCGCCTTTCGGCCGACACATCCGACTTCAGCACGGCATGCTTTGGGACCGGGTTTGCCTTCCCTCTTCGATCCCTACTCTCAGCCAGACTGCAGTGATGCAGCCTGTTTCCAGGACCACCACGTGGATGTGGAGTAGGGTCTTGGTCAGCTCTGGTTCGCTGACCCTGACGCAAGCAGTCAATCTATGAGTCGCTGACTGCATTCTCTATTGCTGCATCTCTGGGTCCCAAATGCCGTGTTCAAGATTGCTCAACAGGTATCGGTTCTTCTTTATAATAAACGTTATCACTGTCACACGTCCTTTTAAATTTCGGCTTTAATTGATTTCCTTTTCTTATAGCGAGAAGATTGTACCAAAGACGTCATCATCATGTGACGTATTCTTTCCAGAACGTTGTCTCCATTACAGCTGCTCTTAACGCATCACCATTCTGGGCAAGTCGACCTGCATCAGCCAAAGACAATTTCAGACTCTCTGTGATGTCCTGGGTCCACCGTCGTCTAGGTCGACCCCTTCCCCTTTTTCCAGGGACCATGCCTTCCATCACTGTTTTTTCCAGACTATTATGTCTTTTTATATGACCGAAAAATTTCAGCTTCCTTATTGCGATGGTATTTAGGAGCCAATGTTCCTGTACGTTTAGTGAGTGCAGTACTTCTCTGTTGGTCTTTTTTTTCTGTCCAGGGTATTCTCAACCAAAGACGTACTTCTTGTTAAAAATTGACCATCCGATGTCTCTATTCTAATTCTAGATATGAAAATGAGTTATACTATAATTAAAATACTGCAAATTAAAATGTTAAGCTGGGAGTTACGAAACGTGAGACACGAATGTTTAAAATGTTTGGTTTGGTTTTTAAGGACCATCTTCATTGCACACGGACAACTCCATCACTGCTCCGATCTCCTTCACAATAACACAAGGACGATCTCAGCTCAGCGTACGAACTCCGTAGCACAGGCGTGGATCCCAACGTGTGTATACAGGAATCACACATCCAATGCCATAATTCCCGCCGTAATGTACCTCGGTCGGTCGGTCTGTCACATTTTGCACACCGTCATTTGCGCACTTTTTTCTATTTTTCGAGAGAGTGCATTAACTTTCGAGATAAGACTTTTACAGATAAGGGGGTGCAACTGTGGTTGAAAGTTAGACAATAATTGCATTGTTTCCCCTTATATGTACTCTAGAAAAGAAAAGTGCTCAAATGAAGGTGTACATGAGCAGTTTGATTATGGAAAGAAGCCAACAACAAGATTGATAAACAGTACATGAACTGGAGACAGGAAGGTGCGGAGATGCAAATTAAATCAACAGACAATCAAGATACTCTTCTGTCCAGAAATGTAAGTATTGCAGACTTGTTATTATGGACCAAAATGATAAGATGGATAAAATGAAGAGACGATCGCGTCATTCAAAGCGAGCAAGCGAGATTATAGAAGAAGCAGCAATGTAATACATGTAACAGAAACAACACACTATAATTAAAAACCTGCCAATTTTAGAGGGTTGATGCTAGTTCTTTAAATATTTTTTTGTGGTGGGTAGGTTTCCTAACTTTGTAAACGTTGCCAGAGCAGCAGCCATATGACCTACTCTTTACGATTTCCAAAAGCCGAGGGATTTTTACATGCGCAACTTGCAACGGGACCTTCTATTTTTTCCCCCTTATCCGAGAAGGCTAGGTAGGCCTCCGATCTCACTACCAAGAGATAGGGGGAGCATGACATTGTTAAAATTTTATCAATTATATTCCCCGTACAGGAGTGAACCCGATGCCTTTAGAATTAGAGGCTCACTCCATACCCCGTGACCATTCAAACCCCTTCATGCACACGCAAACTTTCAATAAGTGGGCTCATCTTGCTGTAGTCCCTCCATGCTCCGTACGGTGCGAAAAAGAAGATAAATGAATGAGTGAAATCATACACCAATACATGACCCAGTCATTTCCACAATCCTTTGTACACAACGTAATGGAAATTTGACTGCATATAAATCGTTTACAAGTTTGCTCACGCACAACATACCAGTGCGGCTGCCTTCTTCTTCTTCTTCCGTCCTTAGCCACCAAAGCAGTCAGTGGCCATTACGCCTAGTGGCGTCTTAGGGCAACAGCAGATAGGTTTTCTTTGCCATTGTTTCCCATCACGCCTAGTGGCGTCTTTAGGGCAACGGCAAATCAACCCATTTGCTGTTGTTTCCGTAATCGAAGTGACTGGCAAACGGGTGATCAGCCCGTTGGTAGTGCGGCTGCCTTAGAACACATAAATACGTTTAATATTCACACATAATTTTTCTGATCATAATTTTAAAACACGATTTTTTTGTCTCTCTAAACCACCACTTAGAGCTAAGACAAGATTGCTAATGGTTCAGATTATAATCCCTGGAAAACACTTGTAATCCACGTCATAATGTACCAACTTTTAACTTAGATCGAATACTGTCTATTAGCGGGGCCCAAATTAACCAGTTTCATGGCTCTCTGGAGGAGTAATTAATAAAATCCGACAAAACACGTGCGCTCAGTTCAGCGTTCAGTAATATATGCTCGCCATGCTTCGCTATAAGTTGCCAATTTATTACAGTCGCGGGAGCCGCGCTAGCGTAGTGGTTACAACACCGCTCTGGCGACCGGGTGATACAGGATCAAACCCGGGCGACGGCATTTGAGGATTTTTCGTCGACCGGGATTTGGACTGGATTAACTCGAGACCTGGCGAGGACATTTGAAGGAGTGTCGTCGACCAGGGACTGGCGGCTCCTGAGCCGACCCAGCTGCAATGGGTACCTCCGAAATCGGCGAGTATTTGCCTGAATGGCGAGGGACACCTGTCTCTGTACAAGAAATAAAGGGATACTCACGTAAAATCAATGTCAGGTTAGACATAAAAAATAATAACCTGAGATTTCGCCTCGAGTATTAGCGGGCGTACGAAAAAAAAAAAAAATTACAGTCGCACAGGTTTTAACGTAAGGAAAAATCCAATCTACGAACCAGACCACAGGGTCTGTTATGCTTGGACATACTGACTAATATAACAGACGATCTTTGTTTCTAAGTTGAGCGTGACGTGTATCGCCACAACTCCTATTTTTAAAAAAAAATGTAAGCAAAAGATTATTAAGTATTACATAGAACGAATGTAGCTGTGTTGCCGTGGATCATGGACATCACGAAACGTACATGGAAGTCATTAGTGGAAATATATCGCCTTCATCTTCATCATTATTCTTCAATCGTCCATGGAGCATCGGCCATCAACAAACTATTGTCAAGTGCTGTTGTGCTGTGCTGTCCTTTCAAATTCTGTCCGTGTGTGATTATCCCTTATTACAGGGGTTCCCCCAACCTGGGGTGCCCGTACAAATTACTGGAACATTGTGTTAGTGTCGCATTTCACTCATTCATTTATCCTTTTTTTCGCTCCATACGGAGCATGGAGGCATTACAGTAAGACGGGCTCACTTATTCGAAGTCTGCTTCTTGAAGACGGTGTTGGAGTGGCTAAGAGGTATTTATTCCTTACGTCTTCATTCCTTTTTTTTTTTGGGTGTGTTTTTCAGTCTCCATCAGCCGCTCTAAACCCGAGGTTTCCATATCAAGGACTGCCTTATATTGCTATCAGCGCATTTCCTCATATCCATCACCAGCTTCCTCTTCTCATCTCTTGTTCCACTGGCACCTTTCTGGTTCTTGTCGTCAGCTCCACCTTGGTGATCTTGTCAAACCATTTTAAACCCTTTAGTCAAACCATTTTAAACCCTCTAGTCAAACAATTTTAAACCATCTAGTCAAACCATTTTAAACCCTCTAGTCAAACAATTTTAAACCCTCTAGTCAAACAATTTAAAACCCTCTAGTCAAACAATTTTAAACCCTCTAGTCAAACAATTTTAAACCCTCTAGTCAAACCATTTTAAACCCTCTAGTCAAACCATTTTAAACCCTCTAGTCAAACCATTTTAAACCCTCTAGTCAAACCATTTTAAACCCTCTAGTCAAACCATTTTAAACCCTCTAGTCAAACCATTTTAAACCCTCTAGTCAAACCATTTTAAACCCTCTAGTCAAACCATTTTAAACCCTCTATTCTAAACAAGCACATATTGATGAAAGTCTACACCTTCTTGATTGTTGTTGTTGTTGTTGTTCTCCATCTTTCAGAGTGTTTTACCGGAGCTTCAAAGGGTAGGAAAGAAGAGTAACACAGTGATCACCAACAGCTAACGTTCGGTGATGGTGGACCAAAGACAAGTTACTGATGTAACTTACCAAGCATTTTGTAAAAAAAAAAAAAAGGCTAATAAGGAAAGTTGGGCATTGGGCCAACTAGCCCACACAGTAGAAATGTTTAGCTAAAACAACTTCAGCTAGATATTACGTTGTTTGCTGAAAATACTTCTTAGTGTTTACTAATGTATACTTCACGGTCATTAGAATAACAACTGAAGAATACTAGAAAGAAAAAAATAGAATAGGTTACACGTCCGTTGAGACATATCGGAAAAATGGTGTTAGGTCTATATTTTCTGGACCACACGGCACACCAAGGGTGATGTGGTCAGCATCACGCCGGCCGACTTTAACCTTCCCAGAGTTGCTATGGTACCAAGTTCATGAGGCTGGGTCGACCTTGGAGCCGTTTGTGGTCTAAAAATCCCACCTCAGCTGGGGATCGAACCATGGACCACAGAGCTCGAAAGCTAGTGACACTCGAAAAAGTGGACGAAAAATGCAATATATAAGTGAAAGTAAGAACAAGGCTTTGCAATGTTATTAGACATTTGATGAGGCAGTGGTGATTAAAAAATATCGTGACAACTCAGAATAATTTAAAAAAAACATAAGAGCAAAACAGAACCCGCCTGAACGTTACCAGCTCCTGAAAGGACAGCAAAGACTAGTTAAAATGTAACCTGCCGGACATGTTGTAGAACAGTGGTCTCAACGTGGGCCATATGACGCCCCCCCCCCCTTCCGCGGCCCCATGGCATATTTCTAGGGGGCCACAGTAAGTGCCATATTTCTGGTAAAGTACCTTTTCCAGCTAACAACGACTGTGAGCGAGCCACAGTGGTAAATAAAGCTCAGAAGGTGGCATGAGCGAAAAGTGGTTGAGAACCCCTTGTTGAAGAAGACGATTAAGGAGAGTTTTGTTGAGAAAACTTCAAGCAAATTAATAATAATAATAAAACTTTAAAAATCACGAAGAACAGCCTCCACAGCACGTAATTCTAACTATTCAATTCAGCTTTCCAAGTCAAAAGAGGGTTCTTTAACACTGAGATTTACAAGGCGGCACAAACATAGCTGAAAGGAATCTGGATTTGCTGCTAACTCAGCTTTTCGACTTCTATGAAAATATCCACATTCGACATCTGGAATGTTCGAGCCAAAAAACGAGCAAGAGATAACTGAACAGGTGGCAGCAGAAATGTTTGATATTACTGGAACAAATTGTAAGGAGAAGATGCATACATTGGCACATTGTGAAGCCCAATGGATGTCATTGTAAAATAGTCATTGTTCTGGAATACCGGGATAGTATAGAGGGAGACCCAAAAAAAAAAGAAAAAAAAAAAAGAATAAAAATGTTGGGAAGGGAATTAGACAGGTTGAAATGAAGAACAGTGGACCATCTGTCCGATACGGCCTTTAAAAAATAGAATCATGAGACGGAGTATACAGGGGTAAGGGATAGGTTTAGATATCCTAAACCTAACCGTAACCCTAATCATAATCCTAACACTACTGACGTTGGCGACTTACTAGGATGACATCATGGCCCACGGTTCTTCCTTTCAACCAGTCAGACATAATCATGACACGAATAAAAAAGATATGGAAAAACCTTGAACAGATAACACGTGCTAGAACGGCTTAACGTGTATTCACTGAAGCAGTGTGTCCCAAGGGAACCTGGCATTTAATTATGAACACAGAACTAGGAGAAGGCAGAGAGAACAGACAACGTAACACTGGAAAAGTTAACAACAGTGTAGAGCAGTGTTTCTCAAGCGGTGTGCCGCCGCGCCTATCAAAGTGCGCCGCAACAATTTTGTAAATTTTTAGTGATCACGTAATATAAAACTGAGCTTACAGCTTGAATTAATTCAATAATAATTGAAGCTGTTAACTTCTTTGAACAAAAAGCGATATACTTCAAAGTTATTTTAAACAATTAAAAGAAAGTCGAATTAAGAGTTTTCTATATTCTAAAGTACCCAAAAATTAGTGTATTTATTTAGTATATATCACTGTAATTAGTAATTTTGTATCAAGGCGCGGGGTCAGATAGGTGTGCCGCAAATTTTTAGAAAATTGAAAAGTGTGAACACAAAAAGGTTGAGAAACACTGGTGTAGAGATTTGTAAAGAGAGGTGTGATGCGGTTGTAGGTGATGCGTTAATTAACATAGGGACCTTAAACAAGCTCTAGGAGAAGAAATGGCTAGTTTATAATTCTATTTCGTAGAAACTATTTTAAAGACACCCTTGCTGGAAGGGACCATTATATCAATTAATTCAAATCTATATAACACCTACCCCATAATCACTAAACGCAAGATCGCAGTCATTACACGCCACCCCCCCCCACCCCCTCCTCCCCCCCCACCCCCCCCACCCCCCCCCCCACACCCATAACCCCACATAATCCACTATATAAATACATTCTCTTTTACCCTTATTCTAAAATTTATCCCTATCACCTACTATACACCCTCACTCATAAAACCTCACTAATCATTATCTATAAATTTTAACATCCTCTCCTTCCACACTATTAACTAACTCCCCTCCAATACCTCTATCACCCATTCAAACTCTTTTT
>JAMPIV010009507.1:0-17117 GCA_024509875.1 Oreohelix idahoensis | reverse complement strand
CCATGAACGTCCGGATTATTTACAACCTGTTTTCCAGGCAACGGACGATTTTCCAGTCCAACATGGACAGTACTCATCTCTGTCAGTAATAAAGGATGAGGAAACGAGTTTCTCGGATGTAAATTTACCTTTTCCAATGATTCCTCTTCACTCTAATGAATCATGGAAAGATGTTGCAATTTCTCCAGAATTATCTCCAGGAGAGCAGAAACAAGTTTCTACTATGTTAGAACAATTTCAGGATGTCCTTACTGACATTCCTGGTCAAACTGATGTAATTCAACATGACATTATTCTTACTGACCATAGTCCTATAAGAGTCAGACCGTATCCTATCCCGATACATTTTCAAGCACAAGTAGAGAAAGAGTTGGATGAGATGATAGAGTTAAAAATTATTGAACCATCCACATCAGAATATTCTTCGTCGATGGTTATTGTACGAAAAAAAGACAATAACATACGTCTTTGCGTGGATTATCGCAAATTGAACCAAGTGACTAAATTTGATGCTGAACCTATGCCTTTACTAGAAGAGCTACTTACGAGACTATCGAATTCTCATTTCTTTACTAAACTCGATTTGTCTAAGGGATATTGGCAAGTTCCATTATCCGAACACGCCAAACCGTTTACTGCTTTTTCGACGCCTAGGGGTCTATTCCAATGGAATTTCATGCCTTTCGGTCTTATGAACGCCCCTGCAACATTCGTACGCATGATGCGTCGAATCCTATCTCATCGCTCAGATGTCATTGCGTATCTTGATGACATCTGTCTTTTCAGTGATACTTGGAACGATCACTATAATGGGATAAATGAACTATTGTCTATCTTACGCGAGCATAACCTGACAGTGAAACCATCGAAAGCATGTATTGGTTTTAGCGAAATATCTTTCTTAGGACACCGTGTTGGTCATGGGTTCCTAAAAACAGAAGACCATAATACAAGTAAGATACTTAACATTTCTATTCCTAAGACTAAAAAGCAAGTGCGAAGTCTCTTAGGTCTAATACAATTTTATGGACGATTCATTCCGAATCTGTCCTCCATTATGTCACCTCTTTCTTCCTTGCTAAAGAAGGGGTCTCCTAATGTAGTCCATTGGACTCAAGAATGTCAATCCTCTTTGGATAAGGTTAAAACTATGTTTTCTACTTCACCTATCCTAGTATTGCCTTCTAAGGATAAGACATTTATTCTTCGTAGTGACGCTTCATCCACCGGGATTGGAGCAGCACTAATGCAAGAGTACTCAGGAACTCTGCATCCTGTGATGTATATTTCTCGGAAATTAAATGCCGCAGAGAAGAATTACTCGGTCCTAGACCGTGAATTATTGGCTATGGTTTGGTCAATCCTTAAACTGCAAAGATTTCTTCTTGGCGCGCATTTCATTGTGGAAACTGACCAGAAAGCTCTTACGGCTATTCAGAGTAAAAATCTGAAGAGCGCAAGATCAACGCGATACGCGATTGCTCTGCAGCCATTTCATTTTTCGGTGCGAGCTATCTGTGGGTCAGAAAATGTGATGGCAGATATTTTGTCTAGATGCCTACATGATTCATAACTGTTATACAACTTTGATACAGTTGTTCCTATGTTGAAATGTGTACACATATGTAATATATCATATATTGATTGTAACACTACTTAGCGGTTCATTGATATTTATTCACCGCTGATCTTTCAATGTTTTTTTTCGTCTTTGATGATCATGATGTTAAGATATCTTAGATGAAATTTATGTATAAACTAATGTGGAAATTGTGTCATTGCTAATATTGTAGTATGCGTTGGTGACACCTCTCTGGAAATATTTATACTTAGAGAAGTACTTTCTCTAAGGTCATAAAACTTATGCTTATCATCTGCGCATTGTTATTGGTGCGTTGTGAGCCTATTGTATGTTGCTCCTAGATGTATTTCCAAAAAAAAAATGTACCATTTTTTTCCCGAGGGGTGTGGTAATCTGTTGCGTGCATATTTTGACGCACATATTACAAAAATCGATATGGCTATTTAATATGGAAAAGATATAGACATTCATTCATTTGTGTATGAAAATGCTGTCTATGGTAAAGCTAGATAATCCATGATTGATTCACACTTTTGATTATAGGAGTAATCATTCTTGATATTGATCCGGCGCATGGATATTGCTCTCATAACCGTACTTATTTGTTAGGGCCAGAAAATAGATTAATTTGCTTATTATGTTTATGGCCTGAATTCATATGTATTACATATTATTAGTACAAGTAGAATCAGTCCTATATTGTATATTTTGGAAGGGTAGGCAGGACTATATTCTTGTTATGCCGCTCTAGCGGAAGTATGAGTTGTCTTGACAAGTCGTGATGAGTTCCGATGTACCGTTACAATGGCGGGTTACGCATTTTTCAAGGGCTGGTACATTCCTAAGTAAAAATGATGTATGAAGTGATTTTTCTTCTGTAGGAGATTGTGTCTCTACTAGAGTTTGTGTTAGAGACTCTCCTAATGTACGGTATCATGTATGATTCGGACTCCAGGTAATTCCAGGCCCTATTTTTGATGATCTCATGTCGGTTAGACCTAGCTGGAATGTTATGCTTCGCAACGCTAGGATCATGGTTGTATCGACGAAGATGACGGGCTTCCATCCAGCAGTTATGTCTACGTGAAGTATCTGGATTACTGTAGAACTGTATGGAGAAGCTTTAGGAAATTATTCATATGCATCTCAAATTAACTTTGGCTTACATATACCCTCCTGTGAGTGAGTGAGCGACAACTCAGGAAGGCGGCCATGTTACATTCCTGTCATCATAATTTCGAATCACTGTCCAAAGAACGGGGCATGTATCTTAATATTCGGACAGTGGCAAGGAGATCTTAATTTTGATAGAAACCCCTTTTCGTGGTTTCATAATATGGTATAAACTGTGAACATAAAGCAACTTTAGTTACTTACCGATCCGCCTTCACTGACGCGTTTAGTCAGATAGGGGATGCGGCCATAATATATCATGACATTGGAAGCTATTGATGTACTACCCATTATTTATGAATGTGTCATGACATTGGATCTACTATGTATGCCTGCAAATTGATGTGTCAACCTGTACCCATGATTTACTCGTTATGTCCCAGTGTGTGCGTCTAAATAAAACTGTGTAAACAAAGATTCCAGCAGTCTGCATTGGTGCCTTGTAGACACAGGTGAATGAGTGCTTAGATTGGTCAGAACACGTACAGTCCACCATTCGCGTTAATCACACTCTACACTTCTACTCCATATATACACCATCCTGCGTCGGTTGAATTGACCAAGTTTAGGGCCTGCTTCCCCTGGAGCCTTAGAGGGAAACTACTGCTTACAGTTGCCTTTGCCTTCCCTAACTCAGGACTAGAGTGAGTTACCCATTTACAGCTGGGTAGACTGGAGCATGCCTGATCTCAACAACTCGGTACACTACAATGGACATATACAGTAGTGGCACCACAAACAACATGCTACAGTGATTGATAGTGGAGCTTTACAAGAGAAAGAGAATACACCACTTTACATTACATTACAGTATGATGGGATACTCTACATATGCCTCCCTCTACAGGTTGGGAATCACTGTCAATAATTCCGCCTTGCGAGACTGCTAATAAACATCCGATGCGTTTAGGCTCGGTGTGCTCGGTCTGATCATATGTCCCGTGCTCAGGGGTTCTACCTTTGCCACCTTGTCTTTTCTGACCGCGCTGCCATGTAGGACAGTCGGGTTGATCAGACTGTTTACTGTGGTTGCTGGGGTACTTGTTCTTGTAGAACTTGGATTTTTCAGGAGGGGGGTTTTGAGGTCCAGTTTCTCTGTGGTTAATCTGATTAGAAGCATGAGAAGCATGAGAAGATTGGTCTAGATTATTCTTTCGAAAATGCTCTTCTGTCAGTTTACGTTTTGAGTCCGGTAGTTCAGCCAGCGCATTGTGATATCGCTCGGACTTTTCCAAAATGTCTTCAAGCTTTTCTGCACCTTGCTCAGCCAAAAATCTCCGGGTGTCAGCAGACAAAGTGTTCTTTATTTGTTCGGTTAGAACAAATTCCTCAAGACCTTCATAGGTAGAGGGGAGCTGTGAAAGCTCAAGGCACTTTGTCAAGTATCCCTTTAACCGAGACGAGAACTGCTGAAAAGTTTTAGAGCTCTCCTTCCTGCAGTTATGAAACAGTTGCAAAAATTTGCGAGCATTTATTTCAAAGCGCTCCAGTAACGCTTTCTTCAAGACATCATAGTTGTCTTGGTGCCTGCTTTCCAGTTTGGCGTAAACATCATATGCACTGCCTTTCAAGGCCTGAGAAAGCTTTATACAACGCGACCTCTCTAAACCGTACAGAGTTGCAATTTTCTCAAATTTTTCTAGATACGTGTCAATCTTCTCATTAGGACAAGGGAAATACTCTAGCGCAAAAGACATAGCAGTGAGATGAGTAGATTGAGTGCTAGAAGGATCCGTCAAAGAAGAATGAGAAGACTCTCCATTACTGGAGGTAGAGGCAGCACCACGACTTTGGACTTCTAGAGCCTTAAGAGCCAACTCATGCTGTCGTCGTTGCTCATTTTCTCTTTCCAAATGCTGTCTCTCCTTCTCTCTTTCCTCATGCTGTCTTTCCTTCTCTCTTTCCTCATGCTGTCTCTCCTCTCTTTCCTCGTGCTGTATCCTGCGAATTTCCATTTCCTCTGCTCTTTAGCTTCAGCTGCTTTTCTCTCCGCGTCATATCTTTCCAGTTCGTCTCTGACAAAAGCTTTCGCTTCGCCTTCCAAACCTTCTTCTCTTGCCTCGTCCCTGAGGAATTGCCTAAGCTTCGCACTCTCTGCCATAGTAAATAGGTGACTGAGACTTAGACAATAACGAATTAAGCAAAATGATACACTGGTTCCTACCACGTACGAGAAATTGCCACAATCAAAAAGATGATATACTTTAACCTGGGATACCTCCTCCAAAATATAGTATCTCACTATCGCTGCTATTAATCGGCAATAAAGCACCTTATGCAGACGACTACGCCAAATAAATGGTAGTTAAGATTACTCACTGAAAAATAAGTTGCTACAGTCGAAACAAAATAATTATTGCAAAAATTTTTAGAGAAAAAAAAATTCCCTTAATTTTTAATCCACTATAAGTTCACCCCTGAAGACAGTTAAGGTAAGGGAGGCAATTAATCTGGACGAAATAGTCGGAAACGCACTCCTTAGCTTAGCTCAAACACCTACTTCTTCAGAACCCTGTGAATGTTATACACTCACAAACTTTACCAGCGTTCAGTATTACAAAATCAATAGTTAACATATGTTCCGACAAATCAACCTGTAACTCAAATGTATATTACTCAAAATGCTGTGGAAAAACAATTATTAATTGTGTGGTCAGCACGCCCATAAACAGATCGATTGTCTAGGGGATAAATTATTTAAAGATACAAACACTCACAAGACATCACACTCTTACTCTATATCAGAATAAAGAAAATAAATCCTGCAGACGAGCTGATATTCGTATTTGCTCAGGATTAGAGTTCAATTCTCGGAAAACGAGCCACCATTCTGTCATAGATTTTTGATAGGGGAATTAAGACTTGGGTTGGTCCCTTCTGAATAGATTAGAATGAGTGATAGCCACAGTGAGAGATGATAGTAGAAATAGAGTTCCACGAGTGAGATGGTAGAATGTGATAGAGGCTGTCTCTGAGATCGAGAAATCTTCTCTCTCTCTCACCTATCTTCTACAACAGATTTAGAGTAGTCAGACAGTCTAACACACACATATATATATATATATATATATATATATATATATATATATATATATATATATATATATATATATATATATATATATATATATATATATATATATATATATATATCCACTCACATACACACACATAGGACGACAGTTAGAAGTACAGACGTGATAAAACTATAACAATGATTATATAGATATTTTGGGAACGAGCTGACCCGACACACTGATTAAGTTCAAGGGAATTTTTAATGATCAGAAAATTCCATCACAAAACATAAAATTACATCAAAGCATATATATATATCACCCGTGTGTTGCCGGGGCCCGAAAGGGGAGCAAAGAATAGTAACACTGCACCCTACCACGCATGTCGTAAAAAGCGACTAAGGAGGGTTGGGCATGGGGCTGTTTACCCCATCCCGTAAAAACTTCGCACAGTGGGCTGATCACCTGCTTGCCAACCAATCTGATTACGGAAACAACGATAGATTGTTTGGTCTGTTTCTGTTCCACAAAGACGCCACTAGGCGGTGGTGGAAGCAGCGATAGATTGATCAATTTGTTGTTGCCCTAAGACGCCACTAGGCGTACTGGCCACATACTGCTTTGCCGGTTGGTGGCTAAGGATGGAAGAAGAAGAAGATATATATATATAGTCATAAAGTCAATAAAAATGCTACAAGAATGATAGACCCACAGTAAGTTCCTTTCCCTCGATGTTTAGCCCACAGTCCTGTTACAAAAAAAAGATGATAGCCCCAAAGAGTCACGGATACATCTGCTGTAGTCTCGTGCTTTCCCCTTTTTCAAAGGTATGAACAGACTTTGATATTAGTATGGTCTATCCTATGGAAAATTATTGTTAGCAACAAACTTGCATAAGGAATTTTACAAAGTGGGTGACTCAAACAAAGAACATCCTTCAGTCTACTTTCACTCGGCTCTTTCATCAGGGCCCTGACTCACACAACCTTACCTACAATGGTGCTGTTGTTCGCCATCTGGCGCAAACTTTAGGACACTTCTCTACAGTGAATCTGTATTATTTGGATAAAGCGAATCCCAGCTCTGCAGATACAGGTTTCTTCCACTGTTCCGGGGAGCATTCACTTCACCAGTTTATTTTAAGATTACTGTTAAGGTCACTTGAATCAGTTTGGGTAAGAAAGTTTAAACGGGCTCACAGTGTCAGAATCACGAGGTTTCCACTACTTAGGAAAAATGACAGGGATGTAACTTCGATCAAAGGTACAATTCTGGGTCACACCACAATGAGTAAAATATTGTCGGAAAAGTTAATGTTTTGTAATATTTTACTCGCCCAAGGGCTGACATGTACTTGATGTTTTTTTCAGGAAGAATTTAATGTGGCTCGGTAGGCGCAGTTATTCAAATTTAATTTTAAAAGTTCTTGTAAAGGTTATAAACCAAGTCTTTTAAGAAAAAGAATGTTTTTGTTCTTCACAGATTTTACTCATCAGTACTTAACGCTGGCAAAGTTGGGTCACCCCAGTATTCACTGAATGTAAGAAAAACAACATATGAAATACTTATACATACTATGTACTCGTTTATAACTTACATTATAAACTAAACGTTTAACACTCCCCGTGAAATAAGTTATATTCCCAAAATCAATCATCATAAATTAGGAATACATACGTATTTCGTCAATACTCAAGATGTAGCAGTGCAGTTATAAGTTAATTTTAAAATATATTCTGGTCTGATTATTTAGCAGTAAATCAAATTCATTTATAGCTGCATGATTTTAAGCTAGAAATATAATTTATTCTGCTTTCCACTGAAACACGTCGCTAGAAAATAATACATACTATATTTTAATTCTCTCTGCACAAAAGAACTAATGAAAACTAGGCGATTTAACACTTAATCACTCACAAAATATTAGATACTTAATATAATATTTACCTCAACACAGAACTACAGATTAATACCACAAACTAGAATAATTCAATAATATGGTAGTCTAGAACTCGGAAAATTGATGCCCAGAAACTAAAGATTTTTCAATACACTTCTAGCCTAGCGATCTGTCTACTGCAGATTTAGGAGTAAGAATGAAAATCTAGTTTCAAACTCTGGTTAATATATATGAAACGGACAAAGATGAGCGCTATTTCCAAAACCACGCAATAGCCTCCCCTTTCCTTAACACCTACGTACCTTAGACGCTAGCTCATAACTGCCAAAACGTGCGTCTTCGCACCTTACGCCAAAAACTGGCCGTGGAGCGTGAGTGTCATGGAAAAACCCAGACTATATGTCTCATTAGATGGCAGTTTCCACACCTAACCGGGAACTAGCCTGACGAAACGCCCGTGACGTGAGAAAAGTACAGACGCATGTCTGCTATCTCTGTCTGCCTAGACGAGTATTCACACGTTCTATCGTCCTGCAGCACTGACGTCCTGAAAAAGATTTCTAAGGCTAACTACCAGATCTCTATTAAAGGAAAGGAAAAGGTTTTCCATTTAAGTCTGTTAAAGAAATTCTTGGAAAGACCAGTGCCAACCTCCAAACATCTCCTGACGATCGCCAAAATTGACGAAGATGACGATAGTGGCAGGGATATTCCACTGCAATCACACGGAATCTTTCAAAAATGTCAAAAGCGGCGACGCTCTTTCAAGCGCGTACGGGAGACATTCCAGAGAAAGGAAACTTTGGGAGTAACTTTGAGTAGGACTTGCACAGAGATGGAGGGGGAAGATGAGAGGGAAGAAGACAGACACCCTGAAGCTACGGATATAGGAAATTTATTTCTATAACGTAGACATGGAGTGCTTCTATATCTTAAAAAGGGGGAGGGGAAACGTTCTGTCGCAGAGTTTTATGATCAATAAATTTTCTCTATATTCTTTCTTTCTTCCACCCGTGTCCTCTATTTTATTATCACTCTGTATCCTTTTCCCGTATTTTTCGCATTCGTTCGTTTGCGAAAAATATTTTCTTTCCCATTCTCACTTTACCGTTTTTCTTTCTCATACTGATACGCATTCTATTACGCAGATGTCAGTGCTGCAGGACGATAGAACGTGTGAATACTTGTCTAGGCAGACAGAGATAGCAGACATGCGTCTGTACTTTTCTCATGTCACGGGCGTTTCGTCAGGCTAGTTCCCGGTTAGGTGTGGAAACTGCCATCTAATGAGACATATAGTCTGGTTTTTTCATGACACTCACGCTCCACAGCCAGTTTTTGGCGTAAGGTGCGAAGACGCACGTTTTGGCAGTTATGAGCTAGCATCTAAGGTTTATAGGTGTTAAGGAATGGGGAGGCTATTGCGTGGTTTTGGAAATAGCGCTCATCTTTGTCCGTTTCATAGATATTAACCAGAGTTTGAAACTAGATTTTCATTCTTACTCCTAAATCTGCAGTAGACAGATCGCCAGGCTAGAAGTGTATTGAAAAGTCTTTAGTTTCTGTGCAACATATTGCCGAGTTCTAGACTACCATATTATTTATTGATTCTAGTTCGTGGTATTAATCTGTAGTTCTGTGTTGAGGTAAATATTATATTAAGTATCTAATATTTTGTGAGTGATTAAGTGTTAAATCGCCTAGTTTTCACTAGTTCTTTTGTGCAGAGAGAATTAAAATATAGTCTGTATTATTTTTTAGTGACGTGTTTCAGTGAAAAGCAGAATAAATTATATTTCTAGCTTAAAATCATGCAGCTATAAATGAATTTGATTTACTGCTAAATAATCAGACCAGAATATATTTTAAAATTAACTTATAACTGCATTGCTACATCTTGAGTATTGACGGAATACGTATGTATTCCTAATTCATGATGATTGATTTTGGGAATATAACTTATTTCACGGGGAGTGTTAAACGTTTAGTTTATAATGTAAGTTATAAACGAGTACTTAGTATGTATAAGTACATATGTTGTTTTTCTTACATTCAGTGAATACTGGGGTGACCCAACTTTGCCAGCGTTAAGTACTGATGAGTAAAATCTGTGAAGAACAAAAACATTCTTTTTCTTAAAAGACTTGGTTTATAACCTTTACAAGAACTTTTAAGATTAAATTTGAATAGCTGCGCCTACCGAGCCACATTAAATTCTTCCTGAAAAAAACACCAAGTACATGTCAGCCCTTGGGCGAGTAAAATATTACAAAACATTAACTTTTCCGACAATATTTTACTCATTGTGGTGTGACCCAGAATTGTACCTTTGATCGAAGTTACATCCCTGCCATTTTTCCTAAGTAGTGGAAACCTCATGATTCTGACACTGTGAGCCCGTTTAAACTTTCTTACCCAAACTGATTCAAGTGACCTTAACAGTAATCTTAAAATAAACTGGTGAAGTGAATGCTCCCCAGAACAGTGGAAGAAACCTGTATCTGCAGAGCTGGGATTCGCTTTATCCAAATAATACAGATTCACTGTAGAGAAGTGTCCTAAAGTTTGCGCCAGACGGCGAACAAGAGCACGATTGTAGGTAAGGTTGTGTGAGTCAGGGCCCTGATGAAAGAGCCGAGTGAAAGTAGACTTAGGGATGTTCTTTGTTTGCGTCATCCACTTTGTAAAATTCCTTATGCAAGTTTGTTGCTAACAATAATTTTCCATAGGATAGACCATACTAATAGCAAAGTCTGTTCATACCTTTGAAAAAGGGAAAAGCACGAGACTACAGCAGATGTATCCATTACTCGTTGGGGCTATCATCTTTTCCTTTAACAGGACTGTGGGCTAAACATCGAGGGAAAGGATCATACTGTGGGTCTATCATTCTTGTAGCATTTTTATTGACTTTATGACTATTTATATATGCTTTGATGTAATTTTTTTATGTGTTGTGATGGAATTTTCTGATAATTAAAAATTCCCTTGAACTTAATCAGTGTGTTGGGTCAGCTCGTTCCCAAAATATCTATATAATCATTGTTATAATTTTCCCACGTCTGTACGTCTAACTGTCGTCCTTTGTGTGTGTGTATTTGAGTATATATATATATATATATATATATATATGTGTGTGTGTGTGTGTGTGTGTTAGACTGTCTGACTACTCTAAATCTGTCGTAGAAGATAGGTGAGAGAGAGAGAAGATTTCTCGATCTCAGAGACAGCCTCTATCACATTCTACCATCTCACTCGTGGAACTCTATTTCTACTATCATCTCTCACTGTGGCTATCACTCATTCTAATCTATTCAGAAGGGCCCAACCCAAGTCTTAATCCCCTATCAAAAATCTACGACACCAATGATGCCTCTAGTATTCATATAATCTGCATCCAAGAAACTCATCTAAAAGATACCCAACGCTTCTTCATACGTGGATACGAATCCTTCCGCAAAGACAGTGAAAAATGGACTAAGGGAGGAATCCTCACACTGATTAAAACCTCAATCCCAGCAGCAGAGATACACAGATCTGGTGAGGACGAACTTGAATACAGAACAGTCCAACTACTGCTGCTTAGTGGAGACTTAATGATCACAAACTGTTACAGCCCTCCAACTACAACTCTGGAGCTACACAAAGTAAAGCTTGCAGCATCGAGACACCTCATTATGGGTGACTTCAATAGCCACTCACCCAGCTGGGGCTTTGAAGCAACAGATCCGAGAGGAGAAGAGGTGGGAGATTGGATGGTAGAGAATAAACTAATTCTTATAAACCAACCAGAGGATAAGCCCATCTTCTATTCCAGAGTATGGAAAACAACGAGCACACCAGATCTTGCTATGACTACGGATGACATACATCGACTCACCACTGGAACAGTAAATACCCAACTGGGGGGAAGTGACCATGCACCAGTCACGTTACAGATATCTGAGGTAAGAAGTGCAGGACAAATTAATATGTCTCCTAGCTGGAATTTCAAAAAAACAAACTGATGATTTTTTTAAAGAACAGGCCGATAACCTCTGTCAGAACATTACCCACTCAAATAACATCAATAAAAACATTTCTATCATTAGTGAGGCAATCATCCAAGCAGCAAAGAAGTCAATTCCACGAGGTAAACGACGAGACTACAAACCATACTGGAGTGACAACCTGGAAAATCTCCATAGTGACTTAAATAAAGCACGGGAAACTATGGAGCAACATCCCACTGTAGAGAACACCCAGAAGCACAACAGCATAAAACAAGCTTTTAATGAACAAAAGAAAGCTGAAATCCAAAGGAGCTGGCACCAGAAGACCAGCAGTCTCAACATGGAAAAGGACTCAAGCAAGCTGTGGAATCTGACAAGAGTACCAAATGAAGAAACAACAACCAGCTACTGTAAGACTGTCATCAAGGAAACTCAAAAATACCACACAGGAAAGATGGCAGCAGACATCCTGGCAAATTTCTACAAGGAAGAAAGCAACACATCACTTTCACATGCACGTATCCAAGAAGCACATAAGGAAGTAAAAGAAAAACTGAAGCACCAAAACCCAGATACCTGCATGAAGTCATCCCTTACTATGAGAGAAATAAGTGCTGCCAAAACAAAACTAAAGAACATGAAAGCTCCAGGAATAGATGGTATCACAAATTATATGATCAAGAACCTTTGAGCTGTAACTATGCACAAACTCCTCCTAATCTTCAGTCAATCACGGAGTACTGGAAAATTTCCGGATCGATGGCGAGAAGCAATCATTGTTCCCATCAGAAAGAAACAAAAGGAGAAAACAAGTATGTCCAGCTACCGACCAGTTAGCCTATTGAGCTGTCTGGGTAAGGTAATGGAAAGAATGGTAAACTCAAGATTACTGAAGCATCTGGACAAAAACCATCTGCTTGATAACACGCAGTCAGCATTCAGGAAAAACCGCAGCACCAAAGACCAGCTAGTATATCTAGCCCAGGAAGTAGACAATGCCTTTCAGGAGAAAAAGAAAGTACTGGTCGTTTTTGTAGACTTGACAAAAGCCTTTGATGAGGTATGGAAAGAATGACTCCTGTTTAAGATGCTCAACAACAAAATTGAAGGGATAATGTTCAGCTGGATACCGGACTTTCTTCGATACCGCACTTGACGGGAAACTGAGCCATTGTGACGTATAATGAAGATATAGCCACTGAATATCCAACAGTATTCCATGACCACGCAGTAGTTCAACTTATTGTCTGTTTGATACAGGTTTGAGTTTTGATTGTATTGTCACGAGGCATTTGGTCAAACCTGGGGAGTTTTGAAAGGAGATACACCCATAACGCTTCCCGTCGCACACGTGAAGATACACTCGGATTTCGTCTGAGGTGTTATTAAAGCGGATATAATGGATGATCCGATCTACCCAGTCATACTTGGATGTAAACATGTGTTTATAGGGGGACCAAAAGAGCCGATTGTGACAGCAGTAACTACAAGAGGGCAAACCAAAAAGGAACGAGAGCCTGCACCTGATATGTTACCTATGAAACTAAAAGAGGCGCAACAAAGGGACCCTACCTTGGAGCCCTGCTTTAGAAACTGCCCATGGCCAACGACCCCAAACACAACGGAGACATTTTCTAAGGATGGAGTGCTGTATCGAATAATAAGGGACCCTTAACAGAAACATAATCAGCTCCTAGTACCGATGCAGTACAGAGACCAAATCTTATAAATTGGGCACTCTCTTCTCTTTAGCGGACATATGGGACAAAACGCTACTATTCAGCGAATAACTACTACTCACTATTGGTGGCCAGGAATGGATACTGATATCATCAGATATATGAAATCCTGCACCAAGTGCCAACGTATGGCACCCAAGCATTGGACACCCCCAGTTCCTATGGGAGAAATGCCAATAGTGGGGACACTATTTGAGCAGATTACAGTCGACATTATAGGACCCCTAGAAAGGACTATAAGAAGGAACAGGTTTATCCTGACCTTAGTAGACACATGCACTATGTGGGCCGAAGCTTTACCGCTAACATGCACGAATTCCAAGCATGTCGCAGAAGCCCTAGTGCAGATTTTTACAAAGTTGGGATTCCCTCAACAAGTTTTGAAGGATAATGGATCCCAATACTGTAGCCTGTTAATGGAGGAGATCTTGAGGGACCAGCACATCTATATCAGCCCTACAATCCGACCGGAAGTTGGTTAGTAGATCGTGTTAACGGAAGCCTCACCATGATGTTACGTAAGCTGAGACAAGAGAAACCTGAAGATTGGGACATTTTCATTCGCACAGCCTTATTCGCCTACAGGGAAGTCTCACAGGCCTCTACAGGTTTACCGCCAGCTACACTTTTAATCGGCAGACCTATTAAGGGCCCGCTAGAAGCCTTACTACGGTCACTGACAGACCAGAAGGCTGATGAGACAGTCGTCTCAGCATTCAAATATGTATCGGAGTTAAAGGAATGAACGAACGAACAAACTTTATTTCCAAAGGGTTAAGAATCGGGCGCGCAGACCCGTCTAACATTCTGCCCTTCTACTCTCATTTATCTGGTATATTATATCCTTTCATTCCCACATGTTACTTAAAGCATTAATATGAAGGCATGCAACATTATAAAGGTAATATAAAAGCGTGTGTTTACAGTATGCAGTCATAATCAAAATTAAGTATTGTTAATTAAACAAATATTATTAAAATATAAAATTTAATTTAATTTAAAAAAACAAAAAAACGTACAGTAAATTATGATTTCAAGCATAATCAGATTACGTGGCATGGTATCAGAACTCTTGAAGTATTTGACAGTCTGCTATTGAAGGAGGTGAGACTTGGTATTATTTCTTTGCCCTCCTTAACCCAAGAGCAGAATCAGTAGGAGAGATAGATGAACATAACTTTATTTAAAAGGGTAAAGAATTGGGGACCCAGGTCTGTCCGACCATCTAGCCCTTTATCTTTCATTCTGTATCCCGACACTTACTCGTGTGTTCATCAGCAATTAATCTGCATTTTTGAATGTGTCATTAAACATCAATACACAAATTACAAAAACATATTCTCACTTATATCTGTACATTCTTGAGGGAAAATGAAATAATAATAATAATTTCTTATGCACTTCTGTAGCAGGACACATGTTCTAGCTGTAAAAAATGTATATCTGCTCATTCTCATACACATCATCACATTTAAGCAAACAAAATACAAGTACATATTTCAAAAGTACAGTGCTATGCAATTACATTCTCACATACATTACATTATATAGCAATACTACGTGGATATAAAACAAATTTTTCACATAAACAATAACGAGCGGAAGAGGAAAAGAAAGGTTGACATATAGATAAGATGTGGACTGACAATGGCTGCTTCTATGGGGGTAGATTATAATCGGTGTTGATCAAGTGTTTAAAAAGTGCTTTGTTGAATGAGTATTGTGTATGTTGTTTTTTTATTTGGTGTGGAAGGTTGTTCCACAAGTAGGCTTCAGAGTAGGCTAGACTCATTTTGGTTACAAATAAGATGGGATCTAGCAACAATCAAATTTAAGCGAGCACGCATGAAGCACGCTAAATGATACAACAGAGCAGCGAAAGAGAGACAATTGCAACCAGGAGAAAAGGTTCCGTTGCTACTTCCTACCGGAACCAACAAACTACGTATAGGATGGCAAGGGCCGTTTACCGTCCTTAAAAAGATCTCGAGAACTAACTACAAGATCTCTATTAAAGGAAAGGAAAAAGTCTACCATATAAATCTGTTAAAGAAATATTTGGAAAGACCGGTGCCTTCTCCGAACATCTCCTAGCGGTCGCTATAGCAACCGAAGATGAGGAAGATGACGAGAGTTGCATGGAACACCCACTGCAACAAACGGAATCATTTAATGATGTTAAATTCGGTGACACTCTCTCAGAAGCACAACAGACAGAAACTAAGGCATTACTGAAACAGTACTTGGCAGTCTGAACGGTCATACCTGGTCGAACACACCTCGTCGAGTTCAATATGAAGCTGACAAACGAGACACCTGTGCGAACCAGAGTTTACCCGATCCCGTATGTGAAATCAAACACGTTACATGGAGAGATAGACAAGCTACGTCAAGCGGGGATTATTAATGGAAGTGTGGTGTGATGGTAATCCAATACACAAAACACTCACAAATATTAATTTCTATGATCAACTCAACTAACACAGTATTTTAAATTTGGTATTTAACAATTTTTTTACAATTTATTTTGTCCTGAACCGAACATTAATTGGGTCAGGACTGTCAAATTCAGATGCAATCAATATATATATATGTATAGGCAAATTCAAATAACTAAAAAGGACAATCTGTCCAAGAGCATAATATGAAATATAATAATGGTGTTGTTAAATTTCTAACTAATTCTTAACTGGTACTAGATGGCGGGTTGGGGGGGTTTACATCATCCCCTGTCTTTATTCACAACTTTTCTTTTTTCTGTGTACACTTTATTGGGTGGAAATGGTTCTTTATTAATAATACAGTTATGTTATAATATATTATATAGATGAATTGTCTTGTGCCAGATCATATTCACTTATCTGGCATGTGTAGATAGATGTTAGTTGTCTTTCTGGCCAACGGCCACTGTCTCACACGTCCTGAAGTAATATGGTAGAGAGCTTGTACCAATATTACTACTCCAGTGGTAGACAGCTTGTACCACTAGAGAAACGTCCACTCTCATACAGATTCTTCCATTTAGGAATCTGGCACTTGACTAGTGCCAGAAAAAAGAACCTGCAACATGAAAATTATGTTTCCTTCTTTACATATTATTTAGTCTACCATTTCCACAAACAATAATACATTCAAAATAAAAGAACAGGGTCAGATCTCTCTGACCAACCCAGCTCATCCATTCTAGATTGATGTAACAGTTTGTACCAGTTTTCATATTCCTCTCCTCTAATGGCTACAACACCTCTGCCATTATCATTGATCTTTTTCCATAAAATAAGGTTGGTGATATGATCCCTGCTGACAACCTATGTAATCTTTTGGTTCTACACCTCTGGTAGTTTGTTTTATGATGGAGCAACAAATAGGCCTTGCAAAAGTCTGCTAGAGACTTATGTACTTACAGTCGTAAAAAATTCCTCATATGGCAGTATCTCACACTCAAATTTTTAATAAAATATTAATAATTTCTTTCTTACCACAAATTCAATGAAATAAACACAGGTACGATGACTTGGCACAAATTCAGCTGTGCCACTGGCCAGACTAGGACTGCTTTTCTTTATTTATGTCTTAGTTATATGGTAAAGCAAGTCAAACTTCTGTCTTATCAATCGTCCTGCTTAAGGGAAAGTTTTACTGCAAATGGCGTCAAGCCTTCCAATTTGTTTCTCAACATCAACTATCTCGATAATCGAATCTTGGCCTATCAAA